>CM017565.1:46674898-46869898 GCA_007844125.1 Sinonovacula constricta | reverse complement strand
ATAAGATTATTGGATGTTGGATCCGACAAAATTCAAGAAAATGTATCAGTTATTATTGCAGAACAAACAAAATAACAAAGAAGTTTGGAGTTTCTGCACATTAAAAAAAGCAAACCGTTTATTAAAACTTGTACCAAAATATAGAATGTGCAGGACATAAATAAACAGCATTTTGCGAGATCTGTTAAGGTTGCAATAGTTTATTATGATGTTTAATGAAAATATTTTTGGTCCAAACTGCCGGCTACCACCTTTAAGTACTGTTGCTACACATGGCACTTCCTACAGCTGCAGATCACTCAATTTTAAAGTAACTCTCAACTTAGCAATATATCTTCTGTTGTGAATAAAGAACATCTTTTTTTTTCTCATATTTCAACTTGATACATAATTCTTTAACCCTTTATTTTTGCTAAAACAGAGTAGGGACAAAATAACCTCCGATAACACAATTATAACTATTCATCTGCAAAGGCAGACAAACACCCTCCAATGCGGATAAATCCCCTCTTGTAAATTTTCTACATTTTGGTTTGCACGGTTAAGTCTCGTAAATGCATCGATAACAGCAACGGCAACAACTTTCAGTGACCTAGCTTATACGGATCGACTCCTGGCCCTAGCGATGGGCGATGGCTCATAATCAGGGTCGTGAGGAGTCGGGAGGATCTGATAAGGATCACTATCCATGCCTTAATTTGTTCCATTTATATCCTAGTATTTTATATCTGATAGGCATGACAGTTTTACTGTCAGTAACATAAATCTAAAATATTAAACACGCATTCCGCGGGGGTGGGACCCAATCTTCCAGAGCTTCGCCTTTGGTTTGGATTGCTGTATTATAAACTTGGCTTGTGCAGAGGCTGGAAATTCTGCACCGAAGCGACTGTCCATTTTTAGCATTAGATTGATGAAGGTGGTGCTTGGTTCACACTTCATCAATCTTGCACAGAAGTCAAGCGCCTTTCCAGTCAGAACATGAAGCAGCGCTATCTTCTGTTGGCTTGTCGTCCAATCCATGGCCTCCGCATAATGCAGAAATTTTAACTCGAAAGACTGCCAAGTAGCTCTACCATCATATATCATACCTTTCAGTATGTCCTTCAGGAAAAGACGTTCCCTTTGTAGGGATTGCCCTCCCGAATGTACCGGTATAGCAGGTAGAGTTCTTCGTCTTTCAGGTAGTTTGCTTAGACGCTCAGGGTTTGAGTTCCCGTGATTGCCTATATCTGCAATTTTATGGACTGATTGGATCATTGGAGATTTAAACAAATCAGACGTAAAGAGGCTCATTCGTGCCTCCTCTCCAATCGGTTCACTCTTTGGTACTTTGGGCCTAGGAATTGAATCATTTTTACCTAAATCAGAAATTGATTTTTGCAAGAAATGATCTGATACATCAATGCTCCCTATCCCAGCAATTGTACGGGGACGGGTATCAACATCCAAGGCTTGGGCTTCCTGGAAAGCAGAAAAATCTGCATTTGGCTCGAAGTCTAACTTTGACAATACATCCTCTGGCAATTGTCGTCTAGTAAGAACTTCAAGTAGTTCTTTATCGTATTGCAATGGAGCTGCCTTAAAGAGACTATTGTCCTTGCCAATGACTGCCCAATTCCTGGAATTGACATCAACTCCACTTCGCTTAGGTAATTTACTCTTAGCAGGCCTTTATCTTCATTACACATAGCCATTTTGTTGAAAAGGATTAATAAAAAACTAACTGAAATTTGAGTAGTTCAGGATGGTCCGAAATAATTTTTCTTTTCAATTTTCCCGCCAAAAGCTTCAAAACAAAGATGGTCGAAAATGTCAACAAAATTTCACAAGCGTTTCCAATTTTAAACTTCTGACACCAATGAAGTAAATCTGTGAGGAGAAAATAATCCTGTCCCTAACGGGGATTCGAGCCCGGAACCATCAGATCAGTAGGCTGACACTCAACCACGTCGCTAAAGGGTTAACCCAGCAACAAGGCTGTTGGAAGTGCCTATATGCAATACACTTATGTAGTGCCTATATGCACTACATAAACATAACTAAGTCAGATAAGTATTTGTATTGGTGCCCTGTGTTTTATGAGCTTAAAATCTTCATGATGCTTTGTTCAATGCAAGTAATGCTCATAAAAGGACACTTTGATCATATCTTAAGTATTTATTGCCTATATATGAAAACTAAACACAATAAAAAGTGTAATTTATGTCTTATCACCTTTATTATTCGTATAACAAGGGAGCGTCCGTGGCGCAGTGGTAGAGTCACCGATTAGTATTCCTTCTGGTCCGTATCATCCCACCGCATGGGTTCGAATCCTGTCCTGGACTTTATGCGGGAATTTCTTCCTGCGGACACTTCCCGCTGACCTGCGGTGTGCCAGTGGTTCCACCAAGAGTATTGTCTAGGATCCTCCACCAAAATAGCTGAATGTCGCTATAATGAGCGTAATAGGTCGCTGCGATATATTTGAGAACAAGAACATTCGAATAAGTTTGTTTGTTTGTTTGTTTATTGGGTTTATCGTCCCACCAACAGTATTTCAGTTATCTGGAGACGATGTCCACTTGAAGCAGATATAGTGCTGCCTTCACTGTGTATAGCATGCCGTGAACACCTGGCATGATACCACACCCAGTCACATTATCCTGACACCGGGCCAACCAGTCGTGGAACTACCCTTATATTTGCTTGAGCGTTAGCACGGGAGCTATACCACTACCATTTTAACGACTTTGGTATGTCGCGGCCCGGGATCGAACCCGGGGCCTCCCGTACCTGATTCGAATAAGTACATGGCCAATAAGTAAATGGTCTGGTCATTATGGCGACGTCGTCTCTTTATCGTAATTTTGAATGACCCGAAATATTTGTCTGGGTCACAGGGATTAAATCCGTATACTATGTATATATATTTTATACATATGACTAGTTGAACACCCGAAATACACGTGGTCTGGGTAAACCACCCAAGTACCTCTGTTGGGAAAATTTCATTCAATTTAAAATGTGAATGTATTGTAATTAAATGTAAATATGTAATAAAAATTTAATAAATAGTACTTACAAGCAGTTTTACAAGTCGCTTCGTTCTTTTCATATATATTCAACTTAACCTTGTTAAAGTGAACCAAAATCAGGATGCGAACGTCGAAAGGCGTGAATAACACAACGTTCAAGAAGATACTTTGTGATGGCGTGGCTAGAAGCGGATAAACTGGATTAAAAAATCTCGTGCACCACGCATTTACTCTCAGGCCGTGGCAAAATTATTTTGACCAGGGGCGGATAAAGAAGGGGGAAGACACAGTGCAGGCGCCTGTAATAAACAGTTAATATCACTGGCACATTCAATTTAATAAAACGGTAAAATAGTATTCTTTTAGTTTTGAGACACGTGAAAACGTATTTATGAAATTCTAGAACTAAAACACAATATCCATTGCGTGTGACTGGCATTTAAAAAAACACTTCCTCTACGGTAAAATCTCAGATCTGTTCCTGAGAACTTACACTTAGGCCATATCCATATAAGGTATTTTGATAGCAAGTGACATAAATGACTGTGTAGGCTAGATAACATACATGCTGGATATTTATTGACAAGACTACTCAGCTTTTATAGAGTACAGAATAGAACAGAACTAAATACAAGACCGTGTTTGTTTTGTTGTTGATTTTTGTTACATAACACCGACACAATTATGGTCACATTGGCGATGTCGAGCTAATTATTGATAGAGGAAGGCCCAGACCTTTGTCTGTGTAGAACCACCGGTGCACAACAGGTTAGCTGGAAAACCTCTCCACCTGAAAGTTTTCGCCCCGACCGGGACTCAAACCCACGCGGTGAGGGGCTGAAACACATGACATTACCTACTTAATTATTAACACACACTTTCTAAAAATCTAAAATTGCCAAAAGTATCATAATGCAATATAAATAGCATGTAACTGCTGGACCATCCAGAACATTAAATACTAGAGGAATGCAAATGAAAAGGCTAAAAAAAGTGCATGAGAAGTAAATGTTAACTAGACACAATTGTGGAATCTTTTCTGGCACATATATTAATAACAAACGGCATAATTCTAGAACCTTTAACACACAAATGCACATAACAAGAATTATTAAAAATAATTACAGTCAACTTCAGGGGATATTTACGTTCATTCACAAACCACGAACAATATGCCAGCAGTTTCTCGTAGCCTTGTATTTGTGGTAGGAACGATCCGCCTTCAGGATGGGCTTGTCAATACGACAACCACCCGCAACAATCCCTGCAAGTATACAACACATGAAAATAAACTTAATTTCAGATCACCGGCCGCAATAGATCAGGTGGTAGAGCGTCGGCTTGCGGATCGGGAGGTCGTGGGTTCGAACCCAAGCCGGGTCAAACCAAAGACTTTAAAGTTGATAGTAGTGGCTTCCCTCCTAACGCTCGGGGCTAAGGGGACAGCATTACGCCTGACTCATCGGTGTCAGTATAATGGACCGACCGGGTTCAGTCCCTTGGCACCTCATAAGTGCCCCTGTGCTATAATGATAGAAATGTCGCTGCGCAGTATCGGCAAAAATGCCGGCTTATCCCAATCCCAATCCCTAATTCCAGATCCTAAATATAAAATCAGCTAATTTGGGGAATACTATTATTTAGCAATAAGTTTAAGTAGCAGTATGTGCCTTTAAATTAGCTTAAACACAACAAGAAATATTTCTATTAAAAGTCATAATATTGGTCATAATATTGTTAAATCCGTAAGTTAATTAGAAAGTAATCAAATTGTAATGGTAAAAACATGTTTATGCGAGTAAAACGTTCGGTAAACCTCGAGTCTATCGAGTTCGTTTTGGGGCAAGACGCCTACAGGGGCCTTGCCCCAGCGTATTTTTTATTATTTAAACAGATAGGTATCCGTAATATATAAATAATTTAGTTATGCCATTCAATTTATAGATCTATGCAATGCGTGCGTGTGTGTTCTTTCTTGCATTTATTCATTAGCATTTTATTACATTCATTCAGGCATTATAACTTACGTTGTTCATTGTTTATTTTCAGAAATGGTTCGTAACTATAAGAAAAAGGCCGAGAGAGGTTCGTACGAAAGCGAAAAACTCACTGCTGCCTTAGAAGCCATAGGAAAAGGAATGCCTTTTAAGACAGCTGGTAGTGAATTCAGGATTCCTCCTCGTTGGAGAAGGCTAATATTAAAAAATCCATTTAATAAAGAGTCTCGTATGGCTGTGAAGGACTGTCTGAAAGGGTTCTTGTCAAGGCATCAAAATTTGCGACTTAGAGAGCCAGAATCCACAAGTATTTCAAGGTCTGTTGGTTTCAACAAACCAAAGGTTAAGGAATTCTTCGATGCTTACAAAGAACTTTTGACGACTACCTCACCAATTCGTCCTAGTAGTATTTGGAATATGGACGAAACTGGTACCACCAATGTCCAAAAACCAGCTAAAATAATTGCTACAAAAGATTGTTGGCGAGTAAGGATAATGACAAGTGGAGAACGAGGATTAACCGTCACATTTGCGCAATGCGTGCTGCTGGGGTACATCTCCCACCGATGTTTGTTTTCAACTGTGCCTCCAAACAGCATGGCTGCATCCACCAACGGCGGTCTCCAGTCTACAGTGCCTCCTAACAGCATGGCTGCATCCACCAACGATGGTCTCCAGTCTACAGTGCCTCCTAACAGCATGGCTGCATCAGCCAACGACGGTCTCCAGTCTACAGTGCCTCCTAGCAGCAGGGCTGCATCCACCAACGACGCTCCTAAGTCTTCAGTGCCTCCTAACAGCATGGCTGCATCAAGCAACGACGGTCTCCAGTGCCTCCTAACAGCATGGCTGCATCAAGCAACGACGGTCTCCAGTGCCTCCTAACAGCATGGTTGCATCCACCAACGGCGCTCCTCAGTCTTCAGTGCCTCCTGACAGCATGGCTGCATCCATCAACGACGGTCTCCAGTCTACAGTGCCTCCTAACAGCATGGCTTCATCCACCAACGACGGTCTCCAGTGCCTCCTAACAGCATGACTGCAACCACTTACGACGGTTTCCAGTCTACAGTGCCTCCTAACAGCATGGCTTCATCCACCATCGACGCTTCTCAGTCTCCAGTCTACAGTGCCTCCTAACAGCATGGCTTCATCCACCAACAACGGTCTCCAGTCTACAGTGCCTCCTAACAGCATGGCTTCATCCACCATCGACGCTCCTCAGTCTCCAGTCTACAGTGCCTCATAACAGCATGGCTTCATCTACCAACAACGGTCTCCAGTCTACAGTGCCTCCTAACAGCATGGCTGCATCCACCAACGACGGTCCAGAGTTCAATTCGCCATTTAGTGGTGCTCCCATGTCCACCTTACAAACAAATGTCATGAACACATTCAGCGAAATTAGGCCATCGCCAGAGTCCTCAACCAACATAAAAACTATTATTCATCAAATTTCTTCAGCACTAAAGTTATCAGAACCACGCTCTAGGAAGCGCAAGGCCGAATCTGCAACAATACTAACTTCCTCACCATTTAAGAAATTGTTGGAGGACAAGCAGGATAACAATGCGCATAAAGGAAGAAACGTTAAAGCAAAATAGAAACTTACAAAATGTAATCAAAATAAAACGTCATCTTCTAAAGATCAAAATTTGGAAAAACATAGAAAGGCAGAGACAAACAACAAAGGAAAAGGAAAGGGGAGAAAAGATGCAGCTTGTGCAGTAGCGACGAAAACGAGGAATGGTCTGTGCATAATTTGTTGCGAATCATTCGCTATTAGTCATGATGGGGAAGAGTTATGGCGTACATTTAGGGTCTTTATTGCATGACCCTGTATCATGCTAAAACATTCAGCTTCATGCTTTAACTTTAAGCATGATGCAGGGTCATGACAATTGTTTTTTTAGACTCATGCTAAAACCATGAGTATTATCCTGTAACAGGCTTAAAGATACTTTCGACCTTTTGGTGCGGAGTTGCACGACCCTGCATCAGACAAATGCAATTTAAGTATCAGTCTAAATCTTTTAGCATGAGTCTGGAAATAAAATGCATGATACAGGGTCACGCAAATTCCGATTGGTCGTTTTAGCATGATGGTGGACTATATTGCATGACCCAGGGTCGTGTAAAATACGATTGGTTCGTTTAAGCATGAGGCTAAATAAGAGTTGCACTACCCAGGGTCTAGCTAATTGCGATTGGTCGGTTTTAGCATGATGCTAAAAGATTAATGCACTACCCAGGGTCATGCAAATTCCGATTGGTCGTTTTTAGCATGAGGCTAAATAAGAGTTGCACTACCCAGGGTCATGCAAATTCCGATTGGTCGGCTTGAGCATGATGCTAAAAGATTAATGCACTACCCAGGGTCATGCAAATTCCGATTGGTCAGTTTTAGCATGATGCTAAAAGATTAATGCACTACCCAGGGTCTTGCTTATTCCGATTGGTCGGAACCTAAGGTATTGTTTGTATGTGACGACAGTAAATATTACAACTGCAGCTAAGAACGTTGATACTGTCAATTATCAAAGCACCGCTTGATATAACGATATTCATTTTAAGCGTTCGTTGGCAATTGCTTCTAAAGAGGTTTTAAATCACGAACCGAGTATTCTGAATGCATAAACATGCATTTTACATAGTGGAGTATATCAGAAAGCACCTACGGATTTGCCAATCGTTCGTAAACTTTTTTGTGGTATCCAGGCTTTACGATATTTGTTGCATATCAGTATGTAAAATGTCAAATATTTGTTAATTAGTCGCATTTTAAACTCTTCATAAAAGCAGCATGGCTTTTCAATGTAGCCATCTGACAAACATTCATATTTATTTCAAATCCTTAGCGTGGACAAAGTGTTTGGGAAAAACGTCATGGCGACGTCCCCATATTTCTGGTAAATAAGGTTGGATTAGTATCACCGAGGCACCGAATGCTATGTCAAACGTTTGATTGTATTTAAACAGGTATAAATTTGTCTAAATAGACTCTCATAATCCTAACAGGAAATGTATCGTGAATTCAATCCGTGGACACTTTTTATTTCGCCGTTTACTATTAACAAAAATATCATTGATGTCAAGCATCAAAGGCGACGAAAAAACTGGAACAGGTAAACAGGTTTAAGCAATATGGGAACAAGTAAGAACATTTCAACAGGCTTGGTTTTCTTTTGATAGTTTCCAGTATCTATAAATCACCAGAAAAAAAAGAATTCATAATGTATAACCCTGCGACAATAGAATGGTTAAAAACAACAACAAAGTATAAATATACCAGTACCTAGTCTACAGCTGGTTATCGGCCTCTCGAAGCTTCAACACTATCTATCTACGTGTATCTACTATATAGCTATACCCTTAATACATACTCTAGCATCAATAAAAGTGTTTAAACAACACTATTATACAGTTAGAAGTACAGGTAATTATACAGGTAAGAAGTACATGACTTGATATCAGAAATATAACATGTCGTTAGACACAAAGTATATTACACAAGCAGAAAATGCACGTGTGCACCGTCTCCAGATAACTGAAATACTGTTGGTGGGACGATCAACCCAATAAACAAACAAACATGTGTGCAGCAGCTTTACATTAAACAAATAGTCATTATTCGGGTTGTGTGTTTCAGAAGCATGTTGTTTTTTCTGTCTCAGTATCTTTGTGTTATCAAAGTTGTTTTGCATGGATGCAGTTTTGTATCTTGGTTATGTACACAGAGATCGAAGAAGTTTTTGCTCTAACAAATCATACACAGCTGTTTTTTATTATAATTTCTTTCCTTTCACATCATGTAAAATACAAGTTTTCAACATTTAATCACCAAGAGGCATACCAGTGCTATTATATTATCTCCATATGTGTATACTTTAAATCTGAGAATATTTTTGCATTTTGCCTTAATAAGGTTCACAGTTTTACCCTTTTTACCTTTATCTAACAAAAAGGCCTTATTAAGATTAATATTAATGTTTGATACATATATCAAAAAGTTCTTTTAGACAGTGAATATGTTTCCTTCTTTATAGCCTCATATTTTTTAGATTTTTAGATACATAACACCATCAAATTAAATAATAATAAAGATAAAAGAGATCAAACCTGTAGAAACATATAAGTATATTGTTTGATTTTTTGAATGTATTAGAGTTCTTTTGATTAAACAGGAAAATACTATATTCTTTTATAAGTGCCTGCATAAGCAAGTACAACCGACTGAAAAGGTTATCAAAAGAACTGTTATACATAGAATAGTACCACTTATAAAAGTTTCTTCTCATTACCAAATTTGGCGACCAGATTAAGACCACATCTCCTTGTACGTGAAAAGAAATAAATGAAATGAAAATACTGAACAATTATTCGGCAAATAACATGTTGTAGGTATATACTTTACCAAACTTAGCAAGAATCAAAATTATGATGTACTTAACACTGATAGTAATGATAAGTAATCAAGTATAAGATCTGATTCAAAATCAAGCAGGTTACAATCAATTTTTAACAGGATTTGACAAGTAAAGCTTAATTGGATCATACAATGAACAAAACAGTGAGAACCTCGAATACTCATTTTCTTTTTTAGAATGTTTTAAGCATTTAGGAATATTTTAACATTGATCATTCTTAACCTTCACTCAGAATAGTCTTTGTAAGTTAGTTCTCTCTTTATTTTGTCTGGTTTTTATTCACATTAGAAATCAAAGAATATTTCCTGAATGTATTTTATTGTTTCATTTGGAGAGTTTGGCAAGGATAGAATAAAGTGATTGGTTTTAGATAGGACCAATGTTTTGAGTACAGTTATTTTTCCTAAAGGTATAAGTATTCTTTTTGACCATTTCGAAAGTAGCTGTTTAATTTCCTCTTTTTTCTTATCATAATTCAAATACGTTATTTTATTTAGATCAGTTAAAAAAGTAATACCAAGTAATTTAAATTTGTAATCCCAGCATATATTAAGAGAAGGTAATTTTTTTTTCACTGTCTTTCTTCCTACCTATCCATACTGCTTTAGTCTTCTCCATATTATTACCAAGGACGGGGAATTTCACATAGAATTTTAAAACATTTAGAGCAGAAATGAGAGAAGTTTCTGTACCATCAAAAATAAGAGAAGTATCATCAGCATATTGTGATACTTTATATTCATAATTTTCTTCTTGTTCCTGCAATGCTCTTATTTTGGCGTAACAACATGGCCAACACCTCTGAACATAGAATAAATGTGTTAATCCACTGTTTAAAAACCGGACCAAAGTTAAAGAAGTCTAGTACCTTGTTTATAAAGGACAATGCTACTAAATCGAAAGCTTTTTCAGAATCTATTACAAGTAAAAGACTAGGGACGTTATATTTTTCTGTAGAAAACATAATATCATAAATTAATTTTGTATTTTCGCCAATATATCTGTCAGATACAAATCTAGGTCTTCACTAATAATAAAATGAAGTTTTTAAATATATTAGCTATAGCAGATGATGCAATTTTATAAGAAACATTTAAAAGAGAAAATGGCCTCCAAAGTGTTTTATCCTTATTACATATGTACCTTTGGGAATGCATGTTGTAATACCTTGTTTTGAGAGATTGACAGTTCACCTGTTTGTAAGCCAGAACTAAGGGATCTTATGAGTAACTGCAACTGCCCAACCAGAAATATTTGAAGAATTCAACAGTAAATCTTTATAAACTAGGACTTTTGTTATGTTTCACGCTTTTGAGACTTTCCAGGCATTTCTTTTCTGTAAGGTTTCCTTCTAAAAGAATTGTTCTTGCTCATTTAAAACTCTTACATCTGTGGTATTAATTATTACATTGAGGTTGGCTTCACATTTATCTTTGTAGCTATATCAATCTTTATACAAGGATATTACTATTTCAACTATTTCTTCTTGTTTATCAACTACTTGACCATCATTTGTAACTAATTTAGACATGAAATAATATTTTTTTAAATTAAAAAATATTTACTATTTTTACCATCTTCAATCCATTTTGCACGGGATATAATCCTTTCTCCTTTCATATTTTTCTCCCATTTTTTCCAATTCACTGCGTTTTTCGTGCAAAAGTGTATTATCAGTTGCTTTTCTAAAAAATATAATATCTTTAATGATTATTGTCTCTTTCTCATTTTCACACTTCTTTAATCTTTAGCTGTAAGTTATTGTTTCACCCATTATCTCAAATAACAAGGTTTCAAAAAGCAACTGATCATTTATAGTAAATTTGTGATTTCACTAATATTTCTATCATTAAGTTAAAAAATCACTTTTAATGCTTAATTTCTACTACTTTTTACGTTTATGGCATAGTTCATATCGTTTAATAGAGAGGTTTTCTTTTTCCAATAGCATTTTGCTTTTTTGAACTTTCCAAATTCTAATTGTAACTTAATCAATGAATGGTCTGTCCTATAGCCAGGTAATATGTGGCCATTTTTAACCTCTACCATCAGTGAGTTGGATATTACTTAAAAATCATGTCTAGCATTTTCATTTATGTTCTTTTTGAACCAAGCGAATTCCTGTTTTCCATATAAACGTAGCTCCAACAGTCAACTAAATCTAGTTCAAAAATACTTCTTCTTAAAAGCGATTCTCTTGCTTTCGGGTTATTTATGTGTAGGTAGTCAAAATAATATATTTCTGGATTAAGCACTGAATTAAACTTACCCACAGTGATACAAGGATCTTCCCATGTTTAACCTTTTTAATATGTCATAGAATACAGGCTTATCTTGATAAGGACCATAAATATTTACCAGTGATATTTTATATACTAGAAAGTTAAGTATTAACATATTGCCACCATTATCACTATATTGTGATTTAAAAAAAATGCAACCTTTTGTCAATGAAAACTGCAACTCCTCTTGAGCAGCTACTAGCGTTATGTAAATACACTTCAAAACAAAAATCTATTTAGATCTGCCTTATATATCTTCATGAGTTTAATAAGTGTCCTGTAAAAAAGGAAATGTGTCCTTTTTATTCTTCAAATAATATAATAAATTAGTTCTTTTTTTTTTGTTTCTAACGCCATGGGCATTCATAGAGTAAATAATCAACTTATATCACATTAGGTAATAAATCAAAGAATACAGGCGTGCTGGCATACAGAACACATGAGCAAATGAAGATGAAATGTAGACAAAATCAAAGCTTAATCGTTAATTACAACAACAATTAAATTAACCACAACAAGTATTACAATTTCTTTACGATATGCCATAATCAGGTATTTCAAGTCACATTTGCCAAAGTGGAAATTTTGACACTTAAATCATGTTTAATGAAAAAGAAATTAATCAACAAAACATTATTCGACCTATACAATCTTTACATACTTAATACGTTTTCCCGTGTAAGGTAGGTAATAATTATTTCCACTGATTCATCACTTTCTCTATGAAAGAAAATGGTCAACAGTAGTCCTGGACATGCATGAAATGAATCTAGAGAAGCAAAATGAATACAAGCAAAATTACGTAAGCCTGGTTTAAGTGTTTGTATTCTCTTTGCGAAGAGCAAAACAATAATGTTAAATTATACATCGATATGACAATTTAAAGGGTTTAGGTATGGACCGAGGTTGCTCTAACAAATTATGCATTTGCGTGGCCGGATCTGTACTACTACTTCTACTGCTATTACTACTACTACTACTACTACTACTATTACTACTTCGTCTACTAAAACAACTACAACTACTGCTGCTGCGGGTTCTACTACTACTATATAAACAGCAACAACGACTACTACTACTACTCCTATTACTACTACTACTACTACTACTACTACTTCTACTACTACTACTACTACTACTGCCACTACTATTACTACTACTACTACAACTACTACTATCAGAAGTATTACTGCTTCTACTACTTTTTCTTCACCAACAACAACTACTACTATTACTAATACTATTACTACTACTACTACTACTACTACTACTACTACTAATAATAATAATAATAATAATAATAATAATAATAATAATACTGCCACTACTATTACTACTACTACTACAACTACTACTATCAGAAGTATTACTGCTACTACTACTTCTTCACCACCAACAACTACTACTATTACTAATACTATTACTACTAATAATAATAATACTTCCATTAATACGTCTACTTAAATAGTAGTAAAGCACAAAATTGCAAAATACATGTTTCATTTATGAATTATATTGTATAATTTAATAGTGCTGTCTTAGTTCGCACTTTCTTAAACGTCTAGGTGAACATATGATATATTAATAAAGGTCAGCGTACTTTGTTTCTGGGTCCCCTGAGGCAAATTGAAAAATGTCGCGATAGGTATTGTAAAGGAAAAGTAATGGGAGGGTTTGGCCGATCCTATCAAAACAGCGGGAGTGGAAATGTCCGCAGGTTACTCTTTTTCCATTCACTCCACACTTTGCAGGCCGTTCCTCCAAATCTGTACTGTACATGATGTCTTCTTCGCGACAAACTTGATATGAGGCTCTTGAACAAATATGTTTACAACTTGTTTGGTCCTCGAAAGGCAGATAAAGGATTTGACAGCGTGCAGTTAAACTTCACGACAGCAGTAAACTTGCAATGATTTATCATTCGTTACGGATCTTGATCATGTGCAAACAAATGTCCAATGTTTAAATCATTTTGAAAAGTCAATTCTACATATTTTGCTATTATCTTCATAAAATGAATCAGCGATACAGTACTCACTTTCTATGTCAAATTATATGAGGTTGGCATATTGTTTCTGTCTTTTTTAAATTAAAACTGAAAGTTAATTTAGGTTAATTATGTATGTAATATTATTTTTTATTTATTATTTATTCATTTTTTATTGTCAAATACGTTCATTATAATAACCTTTGCGCGAATAAACTTTTAGGTCGATGAGTTGATATAATTATGAAAATATAAAATACTAGCAAAACACTATTACATATAATAAGATAAAATAAATGATAAGTATTAATCAATATATATTTGATTGTAGAGAAGAGTTATTCAAAGATACATAAATATATTTATATTGCTATTCGAACCGGCGACGATTGGATATCAGTCAGCATTATCTACCTCTGCGCCAGTGAAACCTTATGAAAACATCACCAAACAAATTTGCATTATAGCCTTGTTGTTTAATATAAACCGACCAAGTGCTAGCTAACTTCGGATATACTTAACAGAAACCTAACACAACGCCTACGTATCTATAATGTCTATGAACTCAAAAACACATACCTATTTTGTCGCTGATCAGAAGCCCGGCCACATATCTGTCTTATCATTGAACAAAATTCCGTCATACCTGTCTTGTGACTGAACACAAAGAACAAGAGACATGTCTTGTCAATAAACGAAAATACCACATTCGTGTCACTTTAGCGGACACACAGCCCACATGCATGTCATGTCACAGAACACAAAGCTAACATACACGTCTTTACTTAAACCCAAAACCCGCATACACGTCTGAATACGAAACCTACACACTCTTTTCACTATATACAAAAACTACATACATGTCTTGTAACTAAACACAAATCCTACATGCCTGTTTTGTCAAGGAACACAAAGCCTACGTACCTGTCTTGCCATTTAACAAAAAGACCACAATGTCTTGTCATTTAAAAACTCAAATGTGTGTCTAGTCACTAAACACAAATCCAACACAAATGTTTGTTGCTGAAACAAAAAGCTCACATACCCTTCCTGCAGCTTGAACATAAATCAGAAATACCTGTTTTTGTAATTAACAACAAAGACTATATTTCCTGCAGTGTAACTGTAAAAACACCAAACTTACAGATTTTGTAATTTAACAAAAATCCGATATACCTGTCGTGTCACTGAATAGAAATTCCACACACCTGTCTTGTTGTTGCAAAACTATGTACTGGCGGCAAAGAGAATGGAAGGGTAAAATGCCATTAAAAAGGTAAAAGTGTATTTTTAATAAAAGTACACAATTTGTCACACAACGACGCCTGCTATGTTTGTATATATAATCTCACCACTGTTACAGTGAGCAATCGGCAAGAGTCTGTTTAAGATAAAGCAAGTGTAATAGAAATTGTACTTAAGAAAGAAAGTAAACACAACGGGTGGGTTGAATACTTTAATGTAGACGTGTTTGTCGGATTTTAAGGAAACTCTCCATCCAGTTTTAAATTTATGCATATTTTGTCTTCTAAAATTGGTATTTAATATGTCATGTTTTTAGAAATAAGAAAACTCCATTTATTATATTTTATCCGCTTAAGGAGAAGTGTTTTGCTAGTGAGTATCATTTGGTAACAAGATACAGCATAAGACAAACCAACCAAACATGTTACTTGCATTGTTTGACTCAAACTATCCCAAATATGTAATACTTTGTTTTACAAACCCAATACGTCTGGCACTGATTTTCCAAATATTTCGGCTTTGTCTACTTTATTGCAAAAAAGCCACGAGCTCTTGATAGCCACACAATTTAGTTTAGAGTTGCCCAAAATGTTCTATAAAGTATTTTGGTTGATGGTGCAAAGGCAAAATAATTTCACCACATTGTTATATTTTTAAACAATGATTATACCAGTTAACGAATTTGTAATCAAATTAAACACAATCCATACCATAAAAATGCATTTACAAAAATAAGATTTAACATTATATTTACTCCGTCATCTAGTAGAGTAATGTAGAAATCATTTAAAAATTCGAAAGAAAAAAGACCATTCGTGCCCATGCCGGGATTCAAACCCTCAGCCCCCAGTTTCGAAGGTTTAAACCCTAATTTTGATACTCTTCAATTGGAGGTGCAGCATTACATATGTTCTACCTTAATTTGCAACGCGTGAAATATTTACACATCAGTGCTCATTGACATTTTGTTCACTATATTAAGAAAGCAATATAAATGTTATCTTATTTTAGATAAATGACATTTTAAAAGCTTTTAAGGATTAAATGAATGTATGGTTAATTTAACGTACCACCGATAAATGTTTTGTTATCCGGAGAAAGTGTGCAGTTGAAACAAATGCTCGACAACTCCACTGATATGGAACAATACACATTCGCATTACCTCAACAACAGCCCAACAAATAATTTAAGCCTATACTGGTTTCTAATCATCAGCCAACGACTTCCCTATATCGTTACATAACCTTTCGTCCCCGGTATCAAGGTCTGATGTTTTTATCCTGCTTAAATTTCCCTGTCTATTGTGCGCATGCGCCAGATTGTTATTTTTAACAACGCGTGCTTTAATTTCCTAAAAATTTTCACCTGGTGTAAAAAGTTTGTCTTAGTTAATATTTTGAGTCCTAAAGTACCGTATTTAAGGTACAGTGACATTATCAGTATATTTCCAGTGGTTTACAACGTACTAGTCCTAATGATCATCGATCCTTGTTCGCACTTGGACAAAAAGAAGGATGGCCACGATGAATCGCCTTTTTGATCTCCAATAGCAAGCAGAAACTTGATGGCACACCACATTTCAAATTCAGAAGGTATGTGTTCATATGCTTTGTAATACAACTATTTTTATCTTTATGCATGAAATAATAAAATGCATTTATTATTTTTCATGAAACGCATGATTTTTATGCAGCCTAGTATCTACACACCGGTAATGTTCAGGAGTCTAAGCCTATTTTATTTGCCAAATCAATAGATTGTTGGCTTTGTAAATATGGTTATCTTCCAGCTGCAGTTTCAATCAAATGAGTCACTAGTTTATCAACCTTGCTTTATTTTTAGATGCTGATCTTGTGTTTTGATCATGTCGATTTGACAGTTGTATCGATTGAGTTGCAACAAAAATAGGTTTTAACACTTTAATTGCTTTAAGAATTGTCATGCTGTATGTACAATTATAAGATATAAAAATAAATACATGCTATTTATATGAAGACACAGTTTTGTATATGTTTTATATCCTTTATAATTAAAATTTGATAAAAATACAAGAACCAGCAGTGTTTGGCTTTTAGGCATATGTTTTACCTTTACACTATTAACTAAGGTTATTATTATTGTTATTGCTATATCATTGACAAACATTATTGGCCACATACTAATATCAAATATTGCGATCTCTCCCGAAATCGTTTACAAAAGATTAAAAGTGTCAGGTTAAAATTTGTAACACTATTCAAAGCTCTTAATGTGCTAGGTTAATACTTCACTTTGTTCTAATATATTCAGTATTGTATGTTGTCTGGTTTAAACATGTGCATATTTAGTATTAAGCTCTAAATGTTGTTTTATAAAACGACAGACATATCTGCGCCAAAATGCTACGTTGGGTATAGCAGATGCAGCTCAAATAATTCTGCTTATCTTAAAATATTTGCATCAATTGTTTGGCCATATATTAAGTTTTGATATCAGAAAAGTGATAAAGGATGATAGTATGACATTTACTATAAAGTGATGTGTTGTACCTGTTAAACTGACGCATCTGTAGGTAAGAGCATTGCGTTCTTTTTAAATACCAGCATTTCCAATCCATAAATAAGTGGGTCGTCAACAATTAAAAATAATACCTTCTTTGCATTGTTATTGTACAACATACAATGCATTTTAAAAAAAAATCAATGAACATTTTATCTAGCAAGATGAAGCAGAAATGTACACTGTTCATATAAATAAAGATGCTTTATGCAACAACGAATATGATACACCAGTTTGATGACTAATATTTGGTAAGGACAGACTATGACTTTCTCATACCTTGAACATAAAGGTTATCTATTGATTGCCATTTTATTAAAATGTTGTCCCCTGACTGCTTAGCCCCTCATTCCGTGGGTTCGAGTCCTGTTCGGGGCGAAGGACATAATGTGAGAAGGTCTTACAGCTGACTTGCAATGCGCTGGTGGTTCTACCCAGGCATGTGTCTGAGGTCTTCCTCCACCCAACAGCTAGACTTTGCTTTAATGATCATAAATGGCAGCTGCAATGTATTTTAAAAACAAAACAAAACATAAAATGTTGTCTACATTCAGTCTCACCTACACCAACTATATGTATATGGGCATTGAATGATAAGCACATGCAGGGTAGATGATGACTACTTGTCATTTACAGCAAGCATCTTAAGTATTCTCCAAACATGGAAATGTACCTGACCTGCATAACATTGATGGGAAAAAACTTAATTAACATTAGTATTATATTTACTTGGTAAGGAAAAGTATAAGTTGCTGTGTCAATAGAAGTTAAGTACATGCCATTTTTTCACTAAGATAAAAAGGGATATGATTTAAAAATGGCAAGATGAGAGACCTGGTTTAATATCCATGGCAATGCATATTTTGTAGGAATAATTAAGAATATAAATTGCTTGCAGCAGCAGATATATACCTGTCTGATACTGATTTCCAAAATGTACTGTAGTTATTTCCCTTTTCTGAAAGATTTCAGCTATAGTTAAGTTATTACTTTTAGAAGCTTTATGCATTTTACTAATAACATTTTATCTTAGTATTCTACATATTAACATTCGTTTAAATCTTGCTTGTTGTTCAGATTTATAATTTTTAGTTCACCGGATTTGTGTCACCTTACTGTATCATCTTTCTTTAAATGACACACGAAAAAGCTGGCCAGGTGGGACAAAAAAATTGTTTAGAGACCATTGATTTGTTTAAAAAACACAGCCGCCAGGGGAACTTAGAAGAACTTCTTGTAAAGGCTACAATAGCGAGAACCTTAATAGTTGGTATACATGTTCCTTGAGTGGCCCTGTATCAAGATTGTTCAAATAATATTAATCTATAAAAACATAGCTGCCAGGGACATGTCCATTTTTATGTGTGGTCATGAATTAAACAATCAAACTGATTGTTCAAATGTTGCTTGTGTACATGCATTTCAATGATTCTGTTATGTTTAAACATTGCTGGTATTCTTTGGTAATTTTGTTTTCAATTTCTAAACCACTCAGGTCATCATTGCCTTAATTAACTCTAACTGTTGTATTACTTTAAATTCTTTTACTGCTGTATCAGTTTTAATTATGTTACTGTCGTATTACTTTCATTGCTCTAATTCTGTGTCAGTTCCACTTGTCTTACTCTTATATTAATTTCACTTCTCTTGCTACTGTGTCAATTTAACCTCTCTTGCTCTCATGCTGCTGTATCAATTTCCTTTTTTCTAACTACTGTATGAATAACCATTCTTTTACTGTGATATCAATTTCCATTCTTTTACTGCGATATAAATGTCCATTCTTGTACTGCTATATAATTTTCTATTCTTTTACTGCCGTATTAGTTTCCATTCTTTAACTGCTGTATAAATGCCTCTTCTTTAACTGCCATATCCAGTTCCATTTTTTAAATGATATATCAATTTTCAATGTCTTACTGCCGTTTTATTTTCCATTCGTTTACTGCCATATCCATTTCCTTCTTGTACTGCTATATAATTTTCCATTCTTTCACTGCTATATCCGTCTCCATTCTTTAACTGCCTTATCAATTTCCATTTTTTATTGTCATCAATGTCCATTATTTTACTTTCGTATCAATTTCCATTCTTTTACTGCAGTATCCATTTCCATTCTTTTACTGCCATATCAATTTCCATTCTTTATCTGCTGTATCCATTGACATTCTTTCACTGCTATATCAGTTTCTAGTCTTTATCTGTCGTGTTAATGTCCATTCTTTAACTGCTGTATCTATTTTCATTCTTTAACTGCTATATCAATTTCCATTCTTTTACTGCCATATCCATTTCCATTCTTTTACTGCCATTTCCATTCTTTTACTGCCGTATCCATTTCCATTCTTTTACTGCCGTATCCATTTCCATTATTTAACTGCTGTATCCATTTCCATGCCTTAACTGTTTCCATTCTTTTAATGACGTATCAATTTCCATTCTTGTACCTGTGTATCAATTTCCATTCGTTATCTGCCGTATTAATTTCTTTTCTTTGACATGCCATGAATGTTTGGTTTGTTCCTGGTTACATGCCTACAACATAATTGTGACGGTTCTGGCGACATCCAGCTAAATATTTGTTCCACAGACTTATTTTTGGCTAGAAACATCGGCGCACTACCATTGTAATTAACATGGCAGTGTTTTAACAAACAGGCTACTTAGCAACGCAATGCCCATCCAGCAGTTTCATTTATACACTTCAGATATTTAACTTTCAGAATATGCCTCTTGGCGTTTTGCGGGTAAAAGTAGCCCGGTACTACACCCAAACCAAAAAACCGTCTGTTTACGCAAAATGTTGTTAATGGAACAGATTTATCAAATGCAAATAAAGAGACAGGTGCATATTCATAAAAATATTTAAATCTAGTTCATATTGAGGTATTTTATTTTGTCGCTAAAACCTATTTACAACAATAACATGTAATATGAAACTCAGAAATATTGTAACTATTGTTTTAAACATATGTATATTATTAATATAAAGGGCATAAAACTGACCTGGTAAACGCAGATTTTATGATACAAAGTACGACTTGAACATGTGTACATAGTCTCTTATTCAATAATGTAAATAAATGCTATCTTGTCAGAGAACTGGCGAGCCTTATTGTACCGATTCGCGAATTGTGACTCTGAAAACTTGCGTTTAACTAAAGAATGTAGTATTTAGAGTCAAAGCGCTGGTTAAAATAAACCATTTTAATTAATAGCATCAATCGATTTTATTTTTATTTTTTTATTTTTTTATTTATTTATTTTATTATTTTTTAACTTTATTTTGGCTTTTGTGCAGTAACTATTTTAAAATGTGTATGGAAAGATTAAACGTGTTAACAGCTAAACGTGGATACATGATGTCTTGTATTGTAACTTTTTCATTTGTAATTTTTAAGGTTATGTACTATAGAATGAAATTTGGGGGATTATATGATGAAAATATGCATCTCTTGTGCTCGCTTTGTTGCCATTGTTACTACTTATAGCGTATTGCTGAAGTTTGTAAATACATCGCACGTGGTGCTTTCTGTGGACGTTCGGTTTCAAGACAAAACTAGATTTTAATTGCACTATTATGTTACATGCGTTTAAATATTGTAACATGAAGTGCATTTTATCATAAAACACTCTTTATTT
Source organism: Sinonovacula constricta (assembly GCA_007844125.1). Classification (NCBI taxonomy): domain Eukaryota; kingdom Metazoa; phylum Mollusca; class Bivalvia; order Cardiida; family Solecurtidae; genus Sinonovacula; species Sinonovacula constricta. The sequence continues at coordinate 46,848,759 of CM017565.1, read as the reverse complement.
CTAATATAGAAGGTGCTCAAACACAAGCGCCGGTTATAAACCATTTATGTAAAATTTGATCCATGCAATTTATTTAAACTAGACATTAATTATATGCTTTTATGCTGACATATTTTATCACTCAACCTTCAAACGTTTTGTCGCTACATTTGTCTTTTTGATGAAATATTGTCCGGTAAAAGCCGAGCGCGACCTGACAGCTGTATATACGCCTGGCGAGGCATCCTCTACCTACAGTTGTAAACGCTAGTGCCATCGGCGGCAGACGATATACGATTGTTGTTGACTTTTTTTCTTTTGAAAGCCCAAGATTCTGCCCTTGTTATCTTGGTTTCATTATCATTTGCAATGGGTGTTTTTGGCGTTTGTGTAGTTTGTCTGACAGCTCATTTAGCTGATCTTGACGATATACGAGTTTCCGTTGGTACAGTACTTACACTTCCTGCTTCCACGCGTCTTTAATATCAGTGTTAAATTCAAACTGTCTTTTATTGCCTGCAAACAGCCACTTGAAGTCCGTTTCCATCTTAATCTTCTTAACTTTACTGGCTACTTGAAGATTTGTCCAATGTTCTTCTTGCTTTTAATTGCTTAACACCGCCAGAATGGAACTGAGCTGACTTTGTATTATATTGTCTCCGTCCTTCACCATAGTCAAAAACAAGCGAGTATCGGTCGACCGCCCAGAGCTAAATGACTATAACCAAACTCCCCGCAGTGATTACTTCCCTTGACAGTACATTATATCACTGCCACCAGCAAGTTTTTCGCCCAAATACAGGCGGATAGGGGTTTTTTTTATTGGTTTTTTTTCTGGACTTATCTCCTCAAAATATAGTATCTTTCCTTTAAAAATATTAATTTATCATATTAAAAATAAAAAGTAACTAAAAATATGAACAAATATGAAATTATGAAAGTCAAATTTTAAAATTTATGGAGGCGGCCATGTTTACTTCACGTGATACTCTAGCGTCACGTGATCCTTGCTGGGGGCAGAGATTTAAGTAGCAACGCGTGACGTAATCGCTGTGAGGAGATTGGACTATAACCACTCTCCAAGTATGCATGTGTAAAATGTGACTACTCCAGAAACATGGAAATTGATTATCTTATTATCTCTATCTAAAAATAATATTTCTTTTCTTTTGTTTTAAGTGATTTCGACCAAGCAACATATGATGGTTGTGTTGACGCGACATTCTAAGTCATGCCTGTGTGCAATTATAAAACCACACAGCCATTAAGTTAACATATGTTCACAGGACAAAACAGCTTTGTTTATTAAGTACAGTAATTATAGTTCTGCGTGTTTTAAACCGATCCCACTGGCACCATCTGTGTATCATCATCAACATCGAAATGCTTGTCGCATAGTGCGGTTCGCGTTAATGGTTGTAATGGGCGAAATACTATACAATTCTTATCATTTATTTACTAGATAACAGTTAATGTTCGTTTGATCTCATTAACAGTAAACGCTCAGCATTGACTGCGGGCTACTAAAGAATTGTTGTGTTTGTCACACATTGTATTGAATGCTCCGCGAACAATCGGGCGATCGTGTTGTAATAAATGTACTTTTCTGTACTAAGAGTAACATCAGTCGTGACACTACTGCCTAATATTGATTCTTTTTCGGAAAAAAATGCACAATAATTTCTCGAAAATTCCAGAGAAAAATTTATAAAAGCTTAAGTAAGTGTATATTTAGTATAAACTCCGATATAACTCTAATGATTCCTGAAAACTATGGTTGTTGTTTATATCTTTTTGCAAATATGGAAAAGATGATAGATTTGAAAACAGAGCCAAGAAATGTAATCAAGTTGCAGTTAAAAGTCACACTCGAACATGTTTGCTTTTTTATGCATACTTGTGTTTAACCAATTATCCGAAGTACATATCTGTCGCTAAAGATTTATGTCTTCACTTTCAGGTTTAATAAATAATAAACCTATTAAAACGTCCACACTGTGTCCATATACACTCCAGAACGCATCTCCGGCATTTTAGAAACAAACAAAAAATAGTATGACCATATGACCTGGAATTGATGAAAAATTCTGGGTCCGGGTCTGCATAGCATATCGACAAAACGCAGTATTGTATGTATTGAGGATTTTTTTAAAAAACGTCTAGCGTGAAAAAAAACCAACTTATTTTAAATAGCCTAATTCAAGAAAGAGTTGTGTTTTATGATGCTAACTATATGAATTATGTAACATAGACATAACAAAAATTAGATCTAACTACAAGGAAACGAATGGATATGAGACATCGAAGGCACTGAAAAGAGCATGCGCGTTATATGAGAATATGACTATACTTAGAAAGAGGAAATGTCATTGAAGCAAAACATCAAAGGCGACGCAAAAACTGGAACAAATAAACAGGTTAAAGCAATTTAGGGACAACTAAGAAGACATTTGAAAATATATAGTTTTCAGTAACTATAAATCACCAGAAAAGTATGAATAATGTATAATCAGGGAACCATGGCATGAATTAAAATAAAAACAAAATGTAAAGACAAGCCTGACATTTAAAAAAAATTTTCAAGATGTAAAGAAAAAAATGGCAAAATGCAGCCTTACAATACACAAATAATTATTGTTTAAGTTGTATTTTTCAGGAACATGTCGTTGTTGTTTTTTTGTTCCCAGTATGTTATTGTTTATTGTCAAAGCTGTTTTGCATGGAAGCATTTTTGTATCTGGGTTATGTAAACAAAGAAAACAGAGTGTTTCCTAAAATTTAAATGGAAAAGATGGTGACAAAAACAACAGTAAACAGAACGCCCTGGCATGCCATTGATTCCGATGGAAATAATGTTGTTACAAAACATATTACGTATTTGTGTTCTAATGTGGTTAATAATTATATATAAAACTGACGTTCAAAATATAGCTTAACAAAAGTTGCTGTCAAGTGAAAGCTAGTATGTCATGCAATATAAGAGCAAAGTACTACCGAATATCAAATGACTTATTATGAAAAGCAAAGTTTTCAATAGCATTCAAGATGGATACTGCTATTTAGTACTTATCTGGGGGTAAGGAAGTGATCATGAAAGAAAAAAGTGTTCGTGCAATATAAAGAGTTGAGCAAGGACTAAAATCTCGTGTTGAGTTTTGGGTTTTAACCTAGAGCCGTCTGATCCCAAGTCCATAGCTTTAAGCGTTTGACTAAGAATACTTCAAGCATGTCATAAATGCTTTCTTCGTGTGTTGAACGTTTATAAATGATCATTCAATTCTTATAAAATCTTTTTGAAAACATTACGGGGCTTTGGTTTGAATTTTGTACCCACCGAATCCCAATTCCATAATATTAACCTTTTTCCGAAGAACACTTGTAAGCTATCATCTCAATTTATTATCATGCAGTCCGGATATCGAAGGACGTACCGAAAAGCATTTCTGGCTGCCATGTAAGAGCTTACTGAGAGCCCATGTAGTATTATTTTTACGATTTACAAATTTTAACGATAAAAAGAAATGAATTAAATTTTCTCATTTTCTGCAATGTTTGTGTGACAGTTACAGCCACACAAAAACAAATAAAAATACATAAAAATAAATTAAAATAAAAAGAACGCCCTTAACTGAATGCGAACCATCAGTATTTGGAAAATCCGCAAAACATACTTTCCACTTGTGTAAATTTCAGTGAGCATTCCATATAGGCTTAGCGCGCCAGCGCGTCGCCAACAAACTGATAGGCTATCAAATTTGAATAAATAAAATAATCTAGATTGAGGAAGTAGTGAATGACTTTGTTTATGCAAGTAAACAACGCCTCTTTGATGATAATGTGCATATGACATATTCATCAGCATGCGCAGTTCGGATAACTACAAGGTTGTTGAAATAATAAAGGCTTGTAAACACTGAGGTATTCACTGTTTTAGAAGTAACATTTTGAGACAGAGCAACCGATAAACTGATAAACTGTTCAGAGTTTTCAGTGTCAGATAAGCCGCCCTTTTCAAACTATAAAATTGCGCGTCGAATATAGAGGACATATAACGATCAGAATATTAAGAGTCGAGGACCAACGTCGGGAGGTTTAATCACATAACACACAACACGTTTACCGTGATAGTGTATTTTATGAGCTCTTGATTGTGATTTATGAATAAAGTAGTAGTAGTTCATTTTATGTTGTATAATTAGTTCTTTTTATGTTGCATTTTATTTCCATATTTAAATCAGTGTTTACCTGTTTAAAACAGGCTGGACATTCTATTGATTTGTTGTTTTTATTTCAGGCAGTGTCGCCTGGGACATCATCTAGAGTTATGAGAAAGCTGATTTCGGAAGCACACAGGATTGATCCTGCATATCCTTGTCTACTCGCGGTCAGTTATTCATGTCTGGAAAGAAGTAGTGCGTTTACAATCAAATATGTATATCTAAGGAGACTTGACGCGTCAGTTGTGTCCAGGCTGGCTTCAAATGTTAACACTATATTTTTATCTGTTTAAAATGTTCATTACATTGTGTAATTCAAATATACATGAAAAATAGATTTATGAATAAAAGGTGCCTCGGACGGATATCACTAACAGACTAGCAGAAAGGGTTGAAATAGGGAGCGGACTGCTATTAAAACGCGTGTTCCACTGAACATACATTACCTACTAGGCCGATATATTTACGATAACCAGCATGGGGCATCACTACCTTCTGCAGCTTTGAATCAGGTTATGTAAATGACAGATGTCATTCTTATCACCTGGCCCGCGTTTTGAGAAAGGGCCCTTCGACCACTTTTGAGGTTAGGTGACAAAATGATACAATTGGGCGTATTTAAAGGTAATATCCAAAATATGTGTTAAAAGCAAACACAAAAACGATATCTGTTTTAGAGAATTGGGGGGTGGGGGGAAGCATCTTCATAAACTCTTGTGTTAGTCTGAGTAAAAAAAAATCCGACCATTACCTCGACAGACGTATAACTTAAAGTACAATTCGGGAAATAATTCGCCTAAATGTTAATTATTAACAAATCTACAAACAAGCACGATGGAGATATCTGCACCCCCCCCCACCACCACCACCACCACCACACACATACACCACACACACACACACACACACACACACACACACACACACACACACACACACACACACACACACACACAAACACACACACACACACACACATACACACCTCCGCCTACCTATAATACTTCGATGTCAAGGTTGATTATATAATGTGACATCAAAAGTAAGTGATTTTAACAATTTAAAACTAGCTAACTGTTCAGCGTGACTCAAATTGGAGATAGATGTTTTAATGACGAGTTGTGTGTTTTCCAACCTGCTGACGATCTTGCACATTTTCATAATTGTTATTTACTACATCTTTTTTAAGAAGTAAATCGTCGGATTACTAAGGTATTTTAAACTAGGGGGATAAAGAAACAAACTGCGTATGCTAAATTTAAAAAAGAAAATGCGTTTTTGGACAAAGAAGCAAAACTTTCAAGATATCGACATTATTATAAAATTATGAAAATTGACATCTCTAACTGATGAACTTTATTGAAAGAAACACTGTGTATGCAAGTTTGCCCTAAGACATATTTATGTATGTGCTCAGAAGGGCCTTTTTTCGTGATGCAAACCATCTCAGCATCTTGCAACGCGTTCAGAGAGGAATGGCAATTCTTGGGACGTTTAAGAATCAGTTCGCAGGTGTGCAATTGGAAGTAATTTATGTCAAACTCAGTTTACTTTTGATTGAATCCGGAGTTTAGAACCAACTTGAGTTCAAACGCAAATTGTATTGAATATTTACTAAAATGGTTTCTATGACCGGATGCTAGTGCTAGTGTCGTGTCATTTTACAGATATTCTATATACCTGTCGTGTCGCTTCATACATACCCCACATACCTGTCTTGTCATTTAATACATACCCCACATACCTGTCTTGTCATTTAATACATACCCCACATACCTGTCTTGTTATTTGATATATACCCCACATACCTGTCTTGTCATTTAATACATACCCCACATACCTGTCTTGTCATTTAATACATACCCCACATACCTGTCTTGTCATTTAATACATACCCCACATACCTGTCTTGTCATTTAATACATACCCCACATACCTGTCTTGTCATTTAATACATACCCCACATACCTGTCTTGTCATTTAATACATACCCCACATACCTGTCTTGTCATTTAATACATACCCCACATACCTGTTTGTCATTTAATACATACCCCACATACCTGTCTTGTCACTTAACATATACCCCCACATACCAGTCTTGTCACTTAACACATATTCTATAAACATGTCTTGTCACTTAACACATGCTCCACATACCTGTCGTGTCACTTAACATATACCCCCACATACCAGTCTTGTCACTTAACACATATTCTATATACCTGTCTTGTCACTTAACACATATTCTTTATACCTGTCTTGTCACTTAACAAATATTCTGTATACATGTCGTGTCACTTAACACATACCCCCACATACCTGTCGTGTAACTTAACACATATTGTGTATACCTGTCTTGCCACTTAACATATATCCCACATACCTGTCTTGCCATTTAACTCATATCCCATATACCTGTCGTGTCACTTAACTCATATCCCATATACCTGTCGTGTCCCTTAACTCATATCCCATATACCTGTCGTGTCACTTAACTCATATCCCATATACATGTCGTGTCACTTAACTCATATCCCATATACCTGTAGTGTCACTTAACTCATATCCCATATACCTGTCGTGTCACTTAACTCATATCCCATATACCCGTCGTGTCACTTATCTCATATCCCATATACCCGTCGTGTCACTTATCTCTATCCCATAAACCTGTCGTGTCACTTAACTCTATCCCATATACCTGTCGTGTCACTTAACTCATATCCCATATACCTGTCGTGTCACTTGGCACATACCTGTCTGTTAACTGAACACATACTCTACATACCTGTCTTTCCATTGAACACATAATTCCGGTGATGCCCTAATTCCTGTCGTGTCACTGAAAATATATTCCTGTGATGATGTTCATATACCTGTCTTGACACTAATCACACCTTTCACATAAATGCATTGTCAGAAAACACGCGCATTTTGTCTTTGAGCGAAAACAAAATACATTCTTGTATCAAACGAAAAAACTTTGTTTGGGCAGCAATGAGAAAAATCACCCCAATTTAGGATAACACTGTGTTTGAGTTTATTTATTGTTCCGTAAATATACACAAATTGTCAACAAAAAAAAAGAAAGCTTATTAGTTGGTTCGCTGTTTAAGTACAAAGGCAATCTATTTAAGGCTAAGATAATTTTCATTTAGCGGTCGTTGAGGCACGCAGCAAGAAGAGAGCAGACAAGCCTGATCAAATTTACTCGTCTTATCTTTACTAGACTTATCATGGCCACGTAGAAGAATAACAGCAGAAATTAACAAGAATAAGCAGTTGTGTGGCAAAATTTTGTTATAAGAAAAAAACGAGTTTGCCTAATTGGCAACTGCAGCATGTAAAAATCAAAATGAGTAGCAAACAACAAAGAATGAAGCAAAGTAGCAGACAGTTTGGTTCACAGTATACTATTCTTCTTACAGTATACTATTCTTCTTACAGTATACTATTCTTCTTACAGTATACTAGTCTTCTTACAGTATACTATTCTTCTTACAGTATACTATTCTTCTTACAGTATACTATTCTTCTTACAGTATACTATTCTTCTTACTATTCTTCTTACAGTATACTATTCTTCTTACTATTCTTCTTACAGTATACTATTCTTCTTACAGTATACTATTCTTCTTACAGTATACTATTCTTCTTACAGTATACTAGTCTTCTTACTATTCTTCTTACAGTATACTATTCTTCTTACTATTTTTCTTACAGTATACTATTCTTCTTACAGTATACTATTCTTCTTACAGTATACTATTCTTCTTACTATTCTTCTAACAGTATACTAGTCTTCTTACAGTATACTATTCTTCTTGTTTCCTGTTGCCGCCGCCGCTGCAGCTGTTTTTGCTGCTGCTGCTGCTGCTGCTGCTGCCGATGATGATGATGATGATGGTGGTGGTGGTGGTGATGGTGATGGTAATGATCCTGATGATGATAATAAGTTTGTTGTTGATGATGTTATGAAGAGTACACCAGCGTTTAAGGTTATGCTAGTCAGGTTAAGGGGTTGTTTACCGTTGTAGTATTAATGACGTATTTCGCATGACGTAGCATTCGCGTAATAGCTAGAAAGAAAAGGATCATGCTAGAAAATTCATTTGTTTATTTTTAACTGGATTTCGTGAATGTTCTGGAGACGTCTGCGTTCTATAAATTCTTCGGGTATATATAAGTTCTTATTAAAAGTTTGGACATACATTTTGGACATGTAGTTTGGAAATAATTGCAGCTTCTATATTAAACCTTTCTGTGTTGGAACTTACGTGGACATATTATATATTCTACAGTGCTATAAATATTAAGGTGTTGGATTTGGAATTATATTAATTATATTGGTGTATTGTTCTACCTTTGGATTACTTCAACTGTGCGTATCTACGAGGACATTCTACCGAAAAAACTCTTCAGGAGTATTCGACGCTGGAATATTAATTGGACTATTAAAGGGACACCAACTAAAGGGACAAACTGTAAACTAAAATTTAGTTTGCATTCTCAAATTTTGTCTAATATATTTGGCATTATTTTGTTACGCCATAGATTTAATTGTTTATTAAAATAAAACATTATTGTTCTAGTTTGTTGCTGGCTTGTTCTGTCTGTTACACCATTTCGTCGTTAAGTAAACGTGCTATTTTATAAATAAATCTTAAATAGCGACACTGGTCGTAACAATGATGATGATGATGATGATGATGATGATGATGATGATAATGCTTTTGATGATGATGATGATGATGATGGTGGTGGTGGTGATGATGATGATGATGATGATGATGATGATAATGATGATGATGATGATGGTCTTGCATCTTGAATATTTTTTAATATTCTAGCGTTTAAAGGTATTAATTTATTTACAGAATAACTAGGCAGTTAAAATTGGAACAATTCGCATTATGCCTAATAAAAACTAAATGGTTGTGTTCAAGTTTATCTGATAACAATGAGTGTCACGCAAGGAAGATGACAATCCAATACATTTTACATAACATCGATCCTTAAATGCATGGCGTATATTGACAACGCAGCTATGCGTGGAAATTCACATATAAATCTAGAAGATGAACAAGCTTTTTGATAGGGCGGCTCTTGTTAAACATTCCCATTTGCCATTGTTTCATATTCATTTTCAAATACAAAGTGTCTAATAAGTTAATAACACGTTGAAATATGATCGACACTAAATAAGTATATGTTGTTCTTTTTGTTTTTGTTTTGTTTTGCTTTTGTCTTTTTTGAAGGAAGTGTGTGTTTTTGTTTTTTTTTTGTTGTTGTTGTTTGTGTTTTTGTGGTTTTGTTGTTGTTGGTTGTTGTTGTGGTTGTTTTTGTTCTTGTTGTTTTTGTGTGTTTGTTTGCTTTTGTTTGTATATTTTATTTATTTTTAATAAAATGGAGTGTTTGAAATTGTTTACTTGCATAAACAAAGTCATTCACTACATCCTTAATCTAGGTTATTTTATTTAGTCAAATCCGATAGCCAATCAGTTTGTTGGCGACGCGCTAGGGCACGAAGCCAATATGGAATGCTCACTGAAATTTGCACATGGGAAAAGTCTGTTTTGCGGACTTTCATAACTCTGCTAAAATAAGGGTCCGAAATCGGTAAATGGCGTTCCTTTTAATTATTTATATTTATGTATTTTTATATTTATTTTTTCGTGCATGAAACTTTCACACAAAGATGGCAGAAAACCAGAGATTTGGGTTTATTTCTATTTATTATTAAAATGTCTCAACATTTAACATTATTGGACAAAGATACTCGGTAATGCCCTTACATATTCATACGAACGTAAGTAGCTAGGAATGTTTCTCGGTTCGTCCTTCGATGTTCGGACTGCATGTTAACAGAGTAAGATTATCTGTCAGCAACAAAACAGTACATAACCAAAAATAGCTTGTAATATGCTTGAAGTATTCTTGGGAAAGAGGTTAAGGTTATGATATTGGGATCTGATGGATTAAATTTAAAATCCTAGACCCGTAAAGTTTTCAAACAGATTTTATTCGATTGGGATGGTCATTAATAATCGTCCAGCACAGGAAGAAATAATTTATAACATGTTTGACGTGTTCTTGGTCAGAAGGTTTAAGTTATGGACTCAGGATCGAATGGTTGTGGGTTTAAAACCAATTACTCGACATGAGATTTTAGTACTGGTCCAATTCTTTTTTTTCACGAATATTTTGCAAAAACAGAATATATTCAGTTTAACTATTACTTTCGTGACCATTTCCTTACTCCAAGATGTACTAAAAAGTAGTACTCATTTTGGATGATATTGAAAACTTACTTTTCATAATAAGTCATTTGATATTTTGTATCATTTCTCATTGTTTCATATTGAATGACATACTACCTTTCACTTAAGAGATTTTTTTCTTAACTTACATTTTGAACTTCAGTTCAATGTGTAATTACTAACCACATTAGCACATAATTACGTAGTAACTTTGCTTTGTAACAACATTATTTCAATCGGGATCAATGACATGCCAGGTCGTTCTGTTTACTGTTTCTCTCAGATTTTGTCTTCATCTATTCCACTTTAAAATGGTGTGAAGTGGGTTCATGTAAGGATACACTAAACTTTGTATACATAACCCAGATACATAATGCTTCCATGCAAAACAAATATGATAATAACCAATAAGTTACTGAAAAAGAAAAGGAAAAAAAGTTTCTGAAAAATATTACCTGAACAATAATGATTTGTGTAATGTTAGACTGCTGCACGCGTGCATTTTCCGCTTGTACACTTTAGATAGATTGATAATTTTTGCATTTTAATTTTGTTTTTGTTTTAAACCATTCTATGGTCTCCGGATTATACATTATTCATACATTTTCTGGTGACTTATAGTTACTAAAAACTATCATATAGAAACCATAGCGTTTCGAATATGTCTTCTTACTTGGTCCTATATTGCTTTGACCTGTTTACATGTTCCAGTTTTCGCGTCGCCTTCGATTATTCGCATCAATGACTTTTCTTGTACATGTATCACATGGCCTAATTCTTTTGTAAGCGAAATGACTCATATTTTGTAACGATGACCATGCAACATTTTGGACCAAGTGTCTAGTTTCTTAAAAAGGTCCCGCAAAGCGATGTTTGAACCACATTTTTATAAAGAGTAAAGCATGACACCACACCCTTTATTTCCTATCTTTGCCACACTGAACAGGTAGCTTTTTTAAACTAAGGAAGCCTCGTATTCATTTTCTTTTGAGGTGACGTTATATCGTTTTCATGACAAAATGCCATGAGTCGATAACTTTTTTCAGCAGACACCCCAACACACAGACACCTACACACGCACACACACACACACGCACACACATCACCACCATCACCGTTACCACTACCACTAAAGTGCATATTTAAAGATTTTAAACGAATACATTCAAGATTCTTGCTGTCAAACAATAGGGGAAGTGATAAAATCATATTCACATAGGCTAAAGAATGCATCAAAGCAGAGATTATGCGTAAAATTCCCATAACCGTTAAGAAATCGTTATAAACATTAGATATAGTTGAACTGTATTTTACCGGATTTAACAAATCAATTTTGTAGGTAATGTTGTCATTATAAAAGACGTCATTATGTTATGTGGAATGGTGGGAAGTTGTTGCATAGCAACGGCACTGGCGCTGCATTTGAGTGACTGCAGAAATCGAGTGCATAAGGTGGTGTCTTAATTAGCATTGTATTGTGTACATTGATTTAGAATGGGTACATATCCTAACTAACTTAGAAGCAGTTATTATTATTTAATACACAATAATCCTCGTGGAGCACTTGAACAACGAATTAATCTGGAGAATCCACTAAACGCATTCATGAGTCTAAGAATATGGGATCCATTTGTATTGCTTCGTCGGACACCCACGACCCATTCATTCCGTTACTCTCCATTCATCGCCCATGGGATATTAAGTTCACTTTTCGCCGGTTCTAGTAATGATATTCCATTGGTCGCTTCATATTCCGATGAAGATTTCAGTCCAACGATAAAACTTCGTCTTTTATTATTTCGACAGACTTGACAAAATGGCGCAGCCAATATTATACTTCTAGTCTCCACGCTGAAGAGTTTGGATTTTGTAAGCAGTGTTATTCTTGTTCTATTCAGATCGATAAGACGACAGTACATTAACCAGTAAACCCACGGTGGAAGAATATAGAAAACGGGAAGAGTCGAGCGTCGGTATCCGACGATGTAATGGTCCGATGCTGTGCAAAGATGAAATTTTGAATCGTAAGACAACGCATTTAACACATAGGCCATTGACATTACTGATGGCCTTAATAGTAATGTGAATTTGACAGTAGATAAAATCCTAAAGTGTCCAAAAGAAACGACACCAAAGTAACGTGGCTTTGAGACGTGTGATGGAACATTTTAGCCCATCTTCTCTTTTGACTGTTTTAATGAAATGTTCGTTTGAGACTCCACCCATCTTAACGTTCTTGTGCTAATGACTGTACAGAATTGATAAAATTGATTTTGTGTACACAGACTGTTGAAAGTTCTCTCAAATGAGATATATCAAACGAAAATTTCTAGATTTATTTGGTTTCATTGTATGTCCTTGCAAACACTTCGTATCGTTTCTTTTGGACACTAGTATATGTATGAATCAGCAGCACAAAAAAATGCGTGTAAGTTACAGAAACTCATCTATCATCTAACACTTGTAATGTATTCAATTACAATAAGTAGTGGGAGGGGGGGGGGATAAGGTTTGAGGAACTTAAGAAAAATAAAACATGCGGCGTTAAAGAGATTCAGATTAACAAACAATTTACAAACTTTTTGAGACTATATTGGAAGTAGTAAAACTTGTAAGAACATGTGCTATTTAAAAAAAACGTCGTTATCAGCATAATATAAAGGAGGAAGTACTCAATCTGAATAAAATAATATCCTGAAAACCGCTCCGCTATCAGGATCTGACGACGAGTCAATTAAACCTTCCCAACCAATAAGATTGTCGCCTACGAAATCGCAAAAGTAAATGATGATCCGAAGCTGCGCCTATTTACAAAGAAAGGTAAACATGGACACTGCGCGCAAGACTTATGTCACTGAAGACAGGTGCATTGTATGCGGTATCCCATTTGTTTCAACATTAGTAACATCTTCAGGTCGAAAGTTAACTAAGGAGTGAATATCTAATTTTGTCTAACACTTTTTACTGCATCATCGATAGCGGTCATTTTGCGACTCTTACCGAAAGCGTTATGCATTACGCTGTCTGATTGGCTGTTATAAAAATAGTAATCTGGGAAAATCATTCTTTTTTATAGACGGTATTTGAATTACATTCATATTTTGTAAGATCTGACTTTAAGTAGATTGTGACTTACCTAAAGTTGGTATCCGACAGTTTATCTGTATCAAATCATGTAACAGTAATTTTCCACGATTTCAGGAAATGTATGAATAATGTATGAATAAACCGATACTGTAGTCTAAGTAAAGACGATTAAGAACTCTACCTATAGACGAGGCCAGAAATCAGCCTATCGAAGGTTATCTCGCTTGTCCGCCATTTACGCGGCTGTTTCAGCCCGGCCAGCCCAAAAGAATTTATACGTTACCTCCCATGGCCAACGGTTACAGTTGACGAACTATACAATAAATGCATCTGATATTGCGCCTATAAGGGTCAAGTCTGTCGTTGACGACGCACTTCAGCGTGGAGTCTACTGTGATCACGTTTGCTGATTGCCACTGGAGAGTCATTGACCAGGATGTTTACCGACAGGATCTAAGCGGTAATCAGAAATACGGTTCTTCATCAAGCAAACATGTCTTAAAAATCCAATGTCACATCAAAAACTGTTGAGATTGTCACAATAAAAAACTGTCGTCAGATAATGATAGTCAAATATGTTTAATTTCGATTATTTATTTCTTTTTCATTTTATATTTTCGTAAACAAATATATGCAGCCGTAACATCCGGTTAACCGGATACTATCTGCATATTGTTTACGGGTATCCGGATAGAGAAAAAAACGTTATTCGTTGACATCCTTATACATTATACATACTTTTCTGTGATTTATAGTCACTGAAAACTTTCCAATAAATATCATAAATTTTCACAATGTCTTCTTACTAGCTCACATATTGCTTTAACGTTTTTACCGGTTCCAGTGTTTGCGTCGCCTTTGACCTTTCTTATTTATTTCTACTGCTTTTGATTAGAACATGGGAACGTTGATTTTTTAGGTATTTTAACTTGCTCCAATCTAGCCAAATACAGTCAATGTACTACTATCACGCTACAGTATTTAAATGAACTAATTAAGTAGACATGTGAATGTATTATACGTTTTCAATTGGGTATTTTATTACAATCAACATGTTTTCCTAAAACATGCGATTAAGCGTGTCATTTAAAAGACATGAACTATTTTTTGCAAATACAATATCCACGTGACATCAATATAATTTGGATATATATATATATATATATATATATATATATATATATATATATATATATATATATATATATATATATATATATATATATATATATATATATATATATATATATATAATTAATATAAAACTCGTTTTCACTGTGACTGAAATAAGTGTGTTTGGATATATATATATACACATAATTATAAATATATATATATATATATATATATATCCAAACACACCTATTTCAGTCACAGTAAAAACGAGTCCGTTGCCGACAAGTAAAGAAGCCATAAAGTCATTGAGGTAATGACCGCATTGGTAGCGTAGTGATAAGACAATCAGTCAGTTGCCATATGCCACTTAACTTATGGACCCCACGAAGTTTTATTGCCCTGATTAATGTTGCAACACTTAGGGAGATCTATTCAGATTAGGGGACCAAATTGGTCACGGGAATGGTAGTGTGCACAGATCTTACTACGTGAAATTTCAAAAGTACCATGTTGTTTAAAACTACATGCGGTTCACTCATATTCTTCATTCGTAGATACGCATTTGTTATATTTCCTAAACATAGATTTTTCTACATTATTACTCATTATGTTTTAAGTTTGCGTGATCTAACGCCCAATATATCACGGTTTCGAATCCATATGCATGAACAGTTAATTTAATGTATTAATTTAATCAAGAAGGCCCACGGCGAATTTGAACGAGAAATCGTGATAATTGGGCGTTAGATCACGCAAATTTCAAACTTATTTCCATTCTTACACGTTTGACACGAAATTTTACTTAGGGGCACAAATGCGAAGTACAATTTACGCAATGTTTTAGGCTGTTTCCTTTGGCTGTTCTAATTCACCCTGCGTAATTCTGGTTATTTTTTTAAATATCAACAACCGACGATATTGCATATTTAATTAATTTATTTTTATCATAATTTAATACATATGTTAAAAGTAAAACAAACCCGTTACTTTCCAAGATATATTAAAGTTTTAGACGAATGTGAACGAAAAGAACAACTTATCACAATATATAAGCTTGGTCTGCAATACGAAAGTGGGTAGGGAAAGTAAACGGAACAGCTATTCTACTGCAGTAAAATAGTTCCGCTTAATGCCGGGATATATCGTTTGTTTTATCACGACATAATGCTTCTTTGTTTATAGACGTAAAATATTGATAGTGTTAGAATAGTATTTTTAATGAGTGCAATACAACTCTTGCAATATTTAACAAGCTTAAACAACAAAATTAAATACCTTAAATTACGTTTTTTCCCTGATTGTTTTAGCAGTTAATTAATAGCATTCACAATTTACCATTAAGATCTTCAATTTATTATAATTTGTGGGGTTTTTTTTATATTTTTACATTTCTTTTTATAAATTCGTTTTGGTAAATGTGCGAATGCAATAACTCTTTTATAAATTTCTCTAGTGTACAAAATTGTCTTAATGTAATTATGGTTTCTTTATACCATGAAAGTTGGTAAATTGTTTAATTTTGTGTTTTCCAAAACATGTAATTTATTTAAATCCTAAATTGGCAAGTTATTTACTAAATTTAGTAGGAAATAAAAAAGCTACATCAACTTCATGGCCACAATCAGACAAAATATAAACATCAACGGTAAATCGGGTTGTTTCGGAAGCTTAAATTGATGTAGATATAAACGTGTGACAAAACACATTAATTATCGACCATAGATATACAGAGCGACGCCTTTTCACTTACGATGATTTAAATGAAGATTTTCTATTTTAAGCAATTAATACTTATGTAAAGGATTTTGTTCGCATTAGCAATTTAGAATGCCAGATTTAGATAGCAGTAGCAAATTTTGTGCTGGAGGCTTTGGTTGTTGTCATTTTAACTAATTATCGAATGACTTTGGGTAAATTATATTTTAAAAAATGTTGCATATTTATACATGGTCGAATTTCTCACAACGTTGGTAGTGTATATAGTTTACAGCAACAACCTAGTGGCTGGACTTACATTAATCTTCAATGTGTGGTAAAAAGTTATAATGAAACCATTTTTGTAGGAGTGGGTAATGTAAAATAAAATACCACCAAGTCTTTTATAAAAAAAACACGAGTTTTATAAATAGACAAAACATATTTCTGTTGGTTTGATGACGTGTGTAATCGAGACAAAAACTTCATGATTCTTACTTCTGAGTTTATTATACATTTTATTGCCAACTATTTGTAGCATAAGCATTGTACAGTCCTGCACAGCCAGGGGCTGTACTGTGGCTGTCGTGCCAGCCACTGAATGGCGGACGGTCACGTGACAATACAAGCCTCCATTGATTTGAAAATGACATTGTCTCGTATATTGTACGACACTATAAATTTCGAAACAAATCGTTCTAACTGTTCATTCTTTCTTTCGGGTGATTTTCCTGACATTCGCGGGAGGGGGCGGGGTGGTGGCATCGTTGTATACCTGTATATAAGACTGGTAGTAAATTGGAACCATCAGCGTACAGAGGAATTTCTCTTGTAATTTAAATATTTAAAATATTTTCAAACATAATATATGATTGGTTGAGTACTTGAGCAGAAGAATTAAATAAAATAGATGAAGAACATGTCGGATTTAGGGCAGGATATTCCACTATAGAAAAATATCTTTACCTTACAAACTTTAATTAAAATCATATAATAACAATGTCAAGTATTTAGGTAAGCCAGGTGGTAGATTTTATGTCCTTTATGTGGATTTCCGAAAGGTATTTGATGGACTATTGCATCATGACTTGTTCTCGGTTTTACATAAAATTGGACTTCGAGGAAGAATCTTCCAAGTTTTGATATCTATGTGCTCAAATTTACGTGGTTTTATCCGAATAAAAGATGATAAAATTACTAAAGCCTTTCAAGGTAACATCGGTACAAGAAAAGGGGACGTAAATAGAATGATAATATTTAATCTATATATTAATGAGTTATCGCGCTTCCCACGAACACAAGGTCATCGCAGTATATTTGTACTAATCATATACATGACATAATATGCATACTTTTTGCAGACGATGTTGAAAACTGCGCAGAAACAGCCATTGAACTATAATTAGAATTAAATTATCTTGCGGAATTTTGCGAAAATACAATCAATCAAAACCAGACATTATTGTGTTCAGAAACGGAGGCCCATTAAGAGCATACGAACGCTGGTCATATACCGATTCAACCGTACAGGTAACATCTTGCTATAAATACACGAGGCTGTTGTTCACGCCGACACCCTCATTGTCTAAAGCTAAAGTAAAATTTTGTTGTCCAGGCCAGAAAATACATTTTTGTTATAAAATAATTTCAAAAATGATTGGTAATTGTTCACGCAAGGAATGTTTTAAGTTATTTGATTCAATGGTAAAGTCTGATCTCGCATATAATGCTGAAATATATGGTACATAATACTCAGATATTTTAAAACAAGTTCAAATTCAATATTGTAAAGATGTTTCTAAGAGCAAATTCCCATGTGAATGATTGTGCAGCCTTGGGAAAATGTGGTAGAATACCATTATGCATTGAGCATCGTATAAAATGCATTAAGTATTGTAAGTATTGATACAAACTTTTATGCATGTCCGAAAATAGATATCCAAGAAATTGTTATTTAATGTTAAGGTAACAAAATAACAGGAAGAAACAACTGGGCATTGTCTATTAAGATCTTATTATTTAGATATGGCTTTTGAAATGTCCGGTCAAGCCAAATCATTGGTGACTTTGATACATTTTTAAGTTGTTTTAAACAGATACTTGTAGATTGTAAATTTCAAAATTGGTGTCAACAGATCAACGATTTCAGATTTTGTGATACATATAAGCAATTTAAAACAATGCTTTATAAGGGGAGATACCTGTGAATAAATTTACCTTTTAATAAGAGAAGAACACTTGCCAAATTTTGTTGTTTGAGTCACAACTTATTGATTTAGACTGGTCGTCATCTTGTTATCCTAAGAGAATAACGTGTTTTTTTTTGTTGTTGTTTTTTTTTTTTTTTTTTTTTGTAATTACTGTTATACAACTTTCAATATACAGTGTATAGAAGATAAGAACCATGTATTTTTAAAATGTGATAAATATACACAAGAAATACAATAAAACTCATTAACATGGTATAATGGCAGATATCCATTCATGTGATGTCATAGGCATTGATAAGACAGTTTAAGGAAGCCATCTTTGAAGGCAGAAGCTAATGGGCGTTAGATCACGACTCTGTTTTCAGGATCGTTTATTATCCACTTTGTATTTTGGGCTAGTGGCCTATATTTACAATAACAAAATGTTGAGTTGAGTTGAATCGTGAAAAAAAAATCGTTCTAAATGTTCATTCTTTTTAAATCTATAAAGACGCTCGATGGGGATATCTGCTAAATGTAGGAAATAGATGTCAGTAACATCGTGTGAAGTGTCAATAAAGAAACATTTGATAACCGACATATCATTTTGCATAATCTTCTTTAACGAGCGAATTGCTAATTTTGTCAAACACTTTTCTACTGCATCATCCATAGCGGCCATTTTGCGACTCTTACCGAAAGCGTTATGCATTACGCTTTCTGATTGACTGTTATAAAAATAGTAATCGGGGAAAACCACTCTTGTTTATAGACGGTTTTTGCGGCAAGTCATCAGATCTTACATTTTGTAAGATCTGACTTTAGTGAGATTGTCTTACATGATAAAAGTAGTTAGAAGCAACACAAGGTATATGGTTTCTTCATATTGCTACTTACCACTTGGCACTGTACTGTCATTAAAGCGCTTTGATCGCAGTTATTCAAATTTGCTAAAAATGTAAGACTTTTTTTAATTCTATTTCTGAATTTCAATTATGCAAGTACAAAATTTCGACAATACAATAATTGGTAGAAAAGCCATGTTTTAACAAATTGTGCAGTAAAACGAAAAGATTGTGTAAAGATATGTTGTTAATGGATTAAATATTATATCAATATATTTTGCTAACACGGATTACAGAATCCGATTGATTTGTTTTACAGACGTTATCATAATTAGACGTTTCAATCTTAAATGTCTTAGAATATTAAAATATAGTCAATATCTATCATTAACTATAATAAGTACGTATCATATGTCGCATATATGTTTTAATTTAGATCCTTTGATATAGTAATGCAATTTATATATTAAAAATAACAGAATAATAAATAAATAAATAATGGAAAAAGTTATGGCACAAAATTTAAGTTCCAAGACACTAATGTACACATACATTCAATATTTATAAATTTTATAATTATAGTATATTGTTATATCTTTGCTATGTGGTATTGCAATGAATACTGGGCTAAAATATCATATCTGATCTATAGCAACTAAAACACCATTCATGAAAAGCGGTCCAATGTCTCGTGAAACGAAAGCCAAATGTCTCGTACATACAGAGGATCTTATATGAGTGTACGATACTGAAAATATTAGATTTTATTTATCACATAACCCAAACAGCAGCTGTTTTTGCTTACAATGCATCATCTTTTTATATCATGAACTGTGTGCCTTTTAGATATGTAATTCTGTTTGGGAGTATCCGCACAAAAATAGTTCCACACTTAACTCGACCTTTTTCCATAAAAAGGGAACAGATTCGTTTATAACATGACAAAAATGTTATTTTTTTATAAATTTAACAAAATGCATCAAACGACGAGAACTAAGTGATCAGGAAATGGTATATACACTACACATACTTCACTAGCTTGTGTGTTACCAAAAATAACGCATGAGTGTTCCTCATGCTCGCTCGGTAGATTATGTGATAAAAATCTTTATCATGTTAAAGGTACTGTTCTGCCCAATGACCCAAGATAAATCTTTATCGTGTTAAAGGTAGTATTCGGCATTATGGCCCAAGATAAATCTCTATCGTGTTAAAGGTAGTGTTCGGCACTATGACCCAAGATAAATCTTTATCATGTTTAAGGTAGTATTCGGCATTATGGCCCAAGATAAATCTCTATCGTGTTAAAGGTAGTGTTCGGCACTATGACCTAGGATAAATCTCTATCATGTTAAAGGTAGTGTTTGGCACTATGACCCAAGATAAATCTCTATCGTGTTAAAGGTAGTGTTCGGCACTATGACCTAGGATAAATCTTTATCATGTTAAAGGTAGTGTTTGGCACTATGGCCCAAGATAAATCTCTATCGTGTTAAAGGTAGTGTTCGGCACTATGACCTAGGATAAATCTTTATCATGTTAAAGGAAGTGTTTGGCACTATGACCCAAGATAAATCTTTATCATGTTCAAGATAGTATTTGGCACTATGGCCTAAGATAAATCTTTATCGTGTTAAAGGTAGTGTTCGGCAATATGACCCAAGATAAATCAACAAAGAAACAAGTTACTCTTACATGGTAAGTTAGATAGAAACGTCAAACGTACTTATAGGAGTATTATTCTTCACCGAATTTACTACCGGTATAAGAAAAACGTTTATCTACTTTACATACTGTGCATATGTTGATAGTTTATTTCATTACTAGTTATTTTGTATGTATAAAAGTTCATTGTACCTTTTTAACTCCCGATGCAGGTGCTTACTGTTAGCTGTTTCACTTTGACGGGATATTTTATTTACACTGTTTGTTTGATAGAAAAACCTTCAGGAAGTGCGAGGTTGGAGCGCACCACAAACCAGGTTTAAGCACCCCAGTCGATCCTTTTGCCGACTGACCGTTCCAAGGCGGTAACTGATGTTTTTTCTTTTTTGTGTAACCTCGTCTCTGCGTTTTTGTCGCATTTACTCTGTTTGCCTTAGTCTAGAGGTAGATTAGATTAAATATATTTGTGGAAATTTTGATAAGACCTTTTCTGATTTTCCTAAAAAAATGGTCGTTTAATAACCATTAATTAATTCATAGCGTGTGGTAGGATGGGGCTGATGGATATTGGAATAGTGTTTGTGTGTGTTTGTGTGTGTGTGGGGGGGGGGTGTTTTGTTTGTTTGTGTTTTTGTTGTTGTTGTTGTTGTTGTTTTTGTAAACTGCATAAAGCTATTTGTATATTTTTTTTATTTGTCTGCCGTTTTCCCTAAAAAATAGTCATTCTTTTGTAAGATTACCTAGGCGCGAAGTTGTTATTTCGCATAAAAGGTGGTATCCGACAGTTTGCTTATAATTTAAACGATTGGGATTTCTATTAAAAAAGACATCGACATCACAACGGATGACGTGGATAAGCTAAAACATAAGTGGTCACGTTTTCTTTATTTAAAAATAGCTTACTGTGAAACTTGGCTCAGATAGGCAATACATGTTTTTAATGACGATTGTGGCGTTATGGTACACTTTTCAGACAGGTGTAGGACATCAATAAACAGCACTTTGTTAGATCTGTTCAGGTAACAATAGTTTATACTGATAATTATTTAATTAAAATATTTTCGGTCCAAACTCTCGGATACCGCCTTTAACAAGGCCAAACTGACAGTATTCATTAATTGCGGGATTTAGTGAGTGGACTCAGCAACTTAGGTTATTTATAAAGAAGTAAAAATACTTAGCACGAAAGGGTGGCGAATTTATTATCTGTATGTCGACATGCAATAGAACAATCCTTAATCACGTATTTGAATACGGCTCAAGCTTTATTACCGCCTCAAATCAATGTATGAAACCTCACATAAGGTATTCAGACGCGTATTTTTTCTATTAGGCTTAATGTATTTTATTTCCGTAGTTTCAATGATACGAAATGATTTGTCCAGTTATATTGAGTCTTAAAGATGTATTTTTAGTCAATACCAAGCAAAACAACTTTTTTTTCTTCTCGCTTTTTGAGGAGAAAGGCCCTAAAATGCACCTGAGCCAATGTAGCAGAAAAAGATTTTCCGGGGTATATGATCCCCCCCCCCCCACACACACACACACTACACACTAATTGTGCGTAGCTTTTAAAACGGCCCAGATACGCGCCTGGTATTACATGATATTAACAGTTTTAGCATCTGAAATTAACCACATGATGCATATTTTTGTGTACTTTTTATGTTGATGTGAAACTATCGTAAGTTTAAGTACTGGTATGTTGACCAGACCTTTTGTAATTGTTTACCGGTCATAATATTTTTAAATGGCTTTACCGAAAGTAGTTTTTCAAAGACCTTTATACACACAAAAAACTGAACTGGTTCCGGTCACAAGCTATAAAAGTTAAGAACAAATATCACGTGACATGTCTAAATATAGCTCCTCATTAGCGCGTTTTCTCTGCTGTTGTTTTGTAACATTCTTATCAATATTATTATAAATTTAAAGTTATTTGAACGACTAAAGATTTGAAAGTATAATTATTCTCGATTAAAGCCAAATATTTCTACAGAATATGGCTTGTCTGGCAAACATAATAATATCTAACAAATGGCGATCGCCAGCCTTAGGTTAGACAGGTCAGGGCCATTAATAGAAAAGAGGTTGATATTTCCTCAAGCAAAACAAATTAACGTTTGTCATGTAATGTGTGTGATATATACTGCCAAAAGACATTTATATACACGGGTCCGTTATTGTATTACGCGTTTGGATAATAGCACTTGGTTGTTTTTTATTTCATCTGAAATAATTTGAAAAATGTTTATAATGCCCATTCCATTTTTTTATATCAGTAACGTTTAGGGAATGCAATTCGAAATAAAGGCTTGGATAAGTATTTCATAATTTGTACAACCAGTTTCTCTTAGTGTCGAACAATACGGGTTATCGTTTGCATAGTTACATATTGACATTAGGGTTCTTTTAAAAATAACGATATGCGACTTGGAATGTCTGGCACTTGTTATAGCGGTGTGCAGTTATTGTTTTAGGAGCAAATATATCTGTATTATATGATACAGGGACTTCGTTACAGCATTTCAAATTTGCATTTTAAAACGTTATATAACGAAACGATGTACCCTTAAAGATAAGAGATAGTGTTTAGTTTGTTGGAATACCAAACCGTCGAAAACCACCAAGTTAGGTTTTTCAAGACCGACTGAGCCGTATTTATCACAGTAAGTTATGCAATCTCATTAAAATCATATCCTAATTTCCCTCATCTACTGTCCGTGATTAGGATCTGACTACATCGCATAAGAGGTCGTGTGAAAATGACCTTTGTGTAATTGAATATGCATAGACAAGTGCCCGTATTTCGACCAATGCAATCGCTCCTTTCAAAACTACTATAGAATCCTTCCCGATACAGCAGTCAACACATACCACTTTTTAAACCGCTGAATCAGCCATCCTTTCTATTGGCATGCATTAATTTTTACACATTTTGTTCAATCAACAATTTATCTATCGGTATCTACCATAACATTTCATAATTCCATTTTTAAGTAGAATACGAAAGGATTTTCAACGCAACACACTGCGAAAACGCTTTCGTTATCCGCCATGACAATTGCAGCGAGCGAGTTGTGAATGTATTTACCAGTGTTACTAAAATAAGGATTTCTAGTTCAAAACTTCTTTTTGTTGGATGGTTTATACATATTTGTAGAGGTTATATATGTCTCTTTTGAAATATGTAAAGTTAAGTTTAAGAATGTGTGTAGATTGCATGCAATCACGAGTTAAACGCGACCCTTTACCTTTAAAATTTTATAGCGTGTAGAACGTTGCTCGCAGTATACCACAAGATTTTGTTGCCGAGAATTTCATTGGCTACTGAAAAGGTCAATTTGAGGTGAACCGTAATAGGAAGTCATCAGATCCTATTACGCGTAATACTGGAGCTGATTTTAATGAGATTGTAAGTTATGAAGATTATTTTTTCACGCCATGGTACGGCCTGATGTCAGACAAAATGTCGTCATTCTGAAGGGTGGACCAACATTCAGCGGATATTCCTACTTACTGACATACAATAAAACTAACACTCTCATACGTCAAGTGCATTCCAAAGGAAGTAACGGAGTCTTACATTTTTAAGCTCATAAGTTGTTGACATTCATTGCTCATTCCTATATATACACTATTGTAACAGAGCTAACGCATAAGCACTCACGTCGGACCTAAAGAGAAATACTGTGCTCAATATCACAATGGGCATTTCCATTTTCATGAGATTCGGCGCATTGTTTTTATGCATTCTTCTTATACTACCAGAACATGCTGGTGCTTCAGTTGACAGTGGCGAAGACGGTAAAGGTCCTGATGCACAGACTTTGGTCGCTCTGGGTAAAAAGCTGAAAAATCCTATTCTGCGGCTTATTGGTTACACGATACTGGAAGAGATGTGTAAAATGAATCCATGTGGAGACTGGTCCAGATGGTCACCATGTTCTTCTAAGCGTCCAAAAACATTCGGAACCAGGACAAGAGTCAGACAGTGTGGTCGTCAAAGCCAGATGTGCAAACCAACAGCTCAATCTGTGAATGAGACCGAAATTGGATTGTGTGAAGGGTTCTGCCCTGAAGATTATGATATTACGAAAGGTGGTTTCTGTCTGAAGTTTATTAATGACAATGTGAACAAATCTACAGCTGAAGCTAAGTGTAGGGAAATAGGCGGAAATTTAGTTCATATTGATTCATCATCCAAATCAGATGATGCTGTAGCCTTGGTTTCGACCATATCTAAATCCGTGTTTTGGATTGACGGTCAGAGGTCAAGCATTGGCAGCCCGTGGCAGTACAGAAACGGAACCGTCCCAGCAACAGACGTGTTTCTGAACTGGAGATCCGGGGAGCCTACTAACGGTTCATCTGAGTTGTGTAACGGCTATGACATTAATAACGGTGTTTTCTACCGCTACGACAGACCCTGCAGTTCGACTTACGCTGTCGTTTGTGAAATCAGTTACACTTAAAATATTTAGATATGCTAATGCATTAAGCCTCTATAGTCTGCTTTCTTTAATCGCCATTAGTTGAAAACTGTCAATATTTGCTGTATATATTATGAAGTCGGTTGTTGCATATACTTGTTGACAGAAGAATGGTGTTTTCAGCTGCTCAAATTCGAAAGATAATAGAAATCAAAGAAACAAATGAAAGAGTTACACATATATTTGCATGTATGAACTATTGCGATAAAGAATATAAGATACATAAGATAACGTGTGTTGATGAACCAAAAAAGTGAAAAAACAGACAAACAAACATTGAACAATTTTTACTGTTTTCGCTTTTGTACAACAGTTCAGTTCTAGCTAATTGCTGTGTCCTGTATAATGTTATGAACCAATAATAATATAACAAAACATAAAACGAGTCTTTAGCAGAATATGTCATATTAAGTTCAGTTAAGTTTTGTTTTGTTTAGGTTGGTTTAGTTTTGTTTTGTTTTGTTTAGTTTAGGTTAGGTAAGGTTAGGTTAGGTAAGGTTAGGTTAGGTCAAGTTAGGTCAGGTTAGGTACGGTTAGGTTATGTACGATTAGGTTAGGTTATGTCAGCTTACGTTAGGTTGGGTTAGGTAAGTTAAGGTTAGTCTCCAAATCGTATAAAAGATAAATCTGTTTCATTTTTTAAAAATGTAATGATCTTTCTAAACCTTAACTATAAAAGTGTTGCATTTAATACAAAAATAATTGAAACTAAGTGGAAATAACTATATAAAAAATATGACAAAGTCTTATGGGCATTGCAACATATACCAAACTCTGAAAAGGAACATGACAAAGGTATTTCACATGCAAGTCAAATTAAAAGTAAGCTCAAATTTGTGATGGGTCATTAAATGAAACGAGCAAACCCGACAGTTGCCGCATTGGAACTGGATTATTTTATTATCTGTATTAATAATCTTGCTTACTTGTACATGTAACGTATTAGCTTTTACTCACTTAAAAACGGGCGTCGGTATTTGAGTCATTTTATAAGAATAATATTATATCTGAATGTCATTGTTTGCTTGTATCATATATCTCAAATGACTTGTATGTACTAAACATAGTGTGTGTTTACTAACACAAATGCATTGACATGGGTCAGTGCTAGGAAACTTGAGATTATATGTACTGTCAAATATTAAATTTTGAATTAGATCGTTATAATAAACGGTGTTTGCATTTGTTTTTTATGTTCAGTGATATAATCGTTTTTCACGAGTGTTCGTTGATATAAAACATCAATAAAACATCGAATATATCAGGGAAATATTGCGCCCCGGTGCAAATGTTTGGAGATATTTATTCATCAGTTTAAAGTCAAATTTGTTTATACAGTGCCATTACGTTTAAATAATAATATTTCAATAAATCTATCACATATGGTTAGAACAGTAGGCTAACAATTAATAAAACATAACACTTCACCGTCTATGGTAGAAGAAGGCTTAAGCTTTGTACGGCTAAGGTCACTTTTTTCGCATTATCATACCTATTCAAGTACCTACGTAGCGTAAAATGAAGCTTGGATTTAATTGTCACAAGTCAACTCTGCGGAGCTTAAAACATCTTATCGGAATGTTACATTATCTGTGACGTCAGTTATGTCAATCACATTTAAGAAGGAATATTTTAAAGATTACACATTATGCAACATTGCATAACAATGTTGATTCAGGGTTCCGCATTATTTGCATGTTTTTGATTGTAGGGCTCCTTAAAATGAATCCATCAAATGTTATGCAAAGGTTTTGGGTAGAATGGCCAACACCATTCTTAAAAATGTCATTTTAACATGACGAGCCATAATTTAAAGGTGGTGTCCGACAGTTTGCCCATATCTAAGGCTCTATATGTAACAATATCTGACCTTTGTTTGGAGCATTTGTATATGATTTCCGCATGAAAAAACATCATACATTAGTCTAGGCTTTGACGATCTTCAACAGTATTAGGGCAGTAAAACTCGGTAATCAACACTTACATGTTCATTCTTTTCAAATCTATAAATAAGAACGACTGGGAATCCTGCTAAAAACAGACATCGACGTCACAACAGATGGCGTAAATAAGCTAAAACAGATGTTGTCACGCGGTTTTGTTCGATAAAAAAGCTTATTGTGCAGCGTGGCTCAGATAGGAAAGACATGTTTGAAGTGACGATTGTGACGATGTGGTTCACTTTTCATACAGGTGTAGGACACTAATAAACAGCAAATTTAGCGAGATCTGTTCAAGTAACAATGGCTTATTATGATATTTAATGAAAATATTAAAATCACCCAGGAGAAAAACTGGTGCCGGTTTTCTTCTCCCGCCACACTAGTGATGTCACAAACAATAAATGATAAGAAAAAATATCACATGACATGTCTAAATATAGCTCCTCATAAGCGCGTTTTCTTTGTTGCTGATTTTCATCAAACTTAGCAATTTTGTTCTTAATATGAAGGTATTTGAACACTAAAGTCTTGAAATAATAATTATTATCGATTATAGCCAAATAATTCTACATTATATGGATTATCTGGCAAACATAATTATATCTAACAAATGGCGATGGCCAGCCTTTGGTTAAACTGTGGGATGGGATGGGATGGGATTTTCAGGCATTTTTGCCGATACTGTGCAGCGACATTTCTACTATTATGAGGTGCCCAGGGACTGAACCCGGCCGGTCTATTATACTGACACCGACGAGTCAGGCGTAATGCTGTCATCTTAGCCCCGAGCGTAAGCAGGGAAGCGACTACTACCAACTTTAAAGTCTTTGGTTTGACCCGGCCGGTGTTTGAACCCACGACCTCCCGATCCACAAGCCGACGCTCTACCAATTGAGCTATTGCGACCGGTTTGGTTAAACTGTTCAGGCAATTGATAGAATAGATTAACGTTTTTGACGTTATGTGTGTGATATATACTGCTAAAAGATGTGTGCATGTTATGCACTCATACAAACTGTCCTAGTGTTTCTGCTTTTTTGTAATGCTGCTTTTTTGTAAGGAAAACTGGAAAACTTTCCTGATAAAGTTAGTTATCTTAACTTCTAAGATTTCCTTTATTTATCAAAACAAAAAGAGAATTTCGCTCACTCTTTTTGATTTTTGGTCATTTAATTTAATCATGTAAATGTTTATATTAATCAGCTTTAGGGTACCATGGAGAATCTTTAAAGGAATGTGTGCATTTCTGACATCGGTCTTGCATTCATCTTCTTAACATTCTGGCGTCTGGCTAAATATTGATATCAGTTACAAAATGTATTTTATTTGTATCAATTCGGTGGCAATGGATCAAACCTCTTTTTTTCTTATAATGAGAGACATTAATGAATAATAACCCCTGAATAACCTCTAAATGCAAGTAGGTCCTTTTTGTTTTACTCGGTTTTTATGCTTTTGCTCTTTAGAGTGTATGTTGACTTTTCTACCTTTCTTGTGATACCCAAGTTAAACATCATCAACAAACACTTCCATGTTCTTTTTTAAATAGCAATCTCTCTAAGTATTTAAATGGATTTTAAGCTTATATTTATGCAAAAGTATGTAAGGAATTTCACTGTTTGTAATTGCAAAATCTACAAAAGAACAGGCAATAAAATCCAAGAATTCCGACTTAAAAGAAAATACCTACTGTTTGGAATACCTCGAATATTAACTAACAAGGGAGATTATTTCCATTTTACCACTGTACCGCCTTGCAATGCAAGCAATATAACTTACAAACACGTAACAATCTCTCAGACTGGATATACCTGTTTGCATTGAAGAGTGTATATAGCGCCTTTAACAAGACCAAACTGACAGTATTCATTAATTGCGGGATTTAGTCAGGAGACTTAGCAACTTAGGTTATTTACATACAAAGAAGTAAAAATACATAGCACGAAAGGGTGGCAAATTTATATTCTACATGCTTACTTTCTTATGACATAAAACAAACTTTCATTGGGGACGCGCTGGAGCGCTACGCCTATATTATGGAATGCTCACCGAAATTTGCACGTGGGGAAAGCTTGCTTTGCGGACTTTCTAAACCTGATCAATACGGGTCCTAAGTCGGTAAAAGGAGTTCTTTTTTATGTTTTATTTTTATATTTATTTTTGTGTCTCTGTTACTTTCAAAATAACTTTGATGAAAATAAACAATAAGATACTGAAACAAAAACCACGTTCGAGAAAAATACTTATTTGTCTAATGTGATGCTGCTGCACTTGTGCATTTTCTACTAGTACACTTTAGTTTTATAGTTAATTAATAGTTTTTCATTTTTGTCTACATATGTAACATCTTAGAAAAAATATTACATGTAAATGGTGTCGGGTTTTGCTTTTATTTTGTTGAGACCATTCTAGGGTCTCAGAGATATAAGTTATAAAGGCTTTTTCTCGAAAAACAAAAAATTTAAACTGAAAACTTTCAAATGAAAGCCATAACCTTCAAGTGTCTTTGTCACTTGCTCCCATATTGCTTTAATCTCTTTACATTTCCAACTTTTGCGTCGCCTTTGATGCTTCGCATCAACGACTTTTCTTGTCACTTATTTGAATGCATCTGAAAATCAAGCTTTATTACCGCCTCAAATCATTGTATAAAACCTCACATAAGGTATTCAGGCGCGTATCTGCCATTACGCACTTTACGCACGTGCGTAACATCAGTTCGTAAAATCGAAAATCTTTAAGTACCAAATACGCTAAGACAGTCGATGCCTAACCCAGGTTAGGCATCATATATTTTATTTCCGTAGTTTCTATGATATAAAATGATATGTCTAGTTATATTGAGTCTTATAGATGTATTTTTAGTCAATACCAAGCAAACAACATTTTTTTCCTTTCTTCTCACTTTTTTAGGAGAAAAACCGTAAAATGCACCTGCGCCAATATAGCAGAAAAAGATTTTGCGGGGTATATGACCCCCCCCCCCCCCCTTCCACACACACGAATTGTGCGTAGCTTCCAAAACGGCCCAGATACGCGCCTGGTATTACATAAATGATATTAACAGGTTTAGCATCTGAAATTAACCACATGATGCATATTTTTGTGTACTTTTTATCTTGAAATGAAACTATCTTAAGTCGGTTAAGTATGTTGACCAGACATATTGTAATTGTTTACCAGTCATAATATTTTTAAATGGCCTTACCGAAAGTAGTTTTTCAAAGATCTTTATACACACACAAAAACTGGTTCCGGTCAAAAGCTATAAAAGTTAAGAACAAATATCACGTGACATGTCTAAATATAGCTCCTCATTAGCGCGTTTTATTTGATGTTGTTTTTCATCATTCTTAGCAATATTATAATTAATTTGAAGTTATTTGAACGACTAAAGATTTGAAAGTATAATTATTCTCGATTAAAGCCAAATATTTCTACAGAATATGGATTGTCTGGCAAGCATAATAATATCTAACAAATGGCGATCGCCAGCCTTAGGTTAGACAAAACAAGCAAAACAAATTAACGTTTGTCATGTAATGTGTGTGATATATACTGCCAAAAGACATTTATATACATGGGTCCGTTATTGTATTACGCATTTGGATAATAGTACTTGTTGTTGTTTTTTGTTGTTGTTTTTATTTCATTTGAATGTTCATAATACCCATTCCATTTCTTTTTATATCAGTAACGTTTAGGGAAATCAATTCGAAATAAAGGCTTATATAAGTATTTCATAATTTGTACAATCAGTTTCTCTTAGTGTCGAGCAATACGGGTCATCGTTTGCATAGTAACATATTAACATTAGGGTTCTTTTTTAAATAACGATATGCGGTTTGCAATGTCTCGCACTTGTTATAGCGGTGTGCAGTTATTGTGTTAGGAGCAAATATATCCGTATTATATCTCACAGGGACTTTGTTACAGCATTTCAAATTTGCATTTCAAAACATTATTTAGAAGGAAAATCTTTGATGAAACACGAAGACTACTTTGATAAAATATTTTATTAGATCATAATGCACACTGTACTTTCATGTGTATTTGCTTTTCTTAAAAGAATTGTGTCTTCAGTTTGGAAGAATAAAAGTCTACTTGACGCTTTTCAACTATATTGGCCCGTCTAGCTTAACAACCGGGTATAGCTCCTTTGCTAACGCTCTAGCAAACATAAGGATAGTTCCACGACTTGTTGGCCCGGTGTCAGGATAATGTGACTGGGTGTGGTATCATACCAGGTGTTCACGTCATGCTATAGACAGTGAAGGCAGCACTATATCTGCTTCAAAAGGAGACTGTATCCAGGTAACTGAAATACTGTTGATGGGTCGATAAACCTAATAAACAAGCAATTAACAACCGGATATATCTCCAAAATATACCATCCATATAAGTCAGTCATAAAAAATTCACTGACCGGACCTTGTAGTGCAATCGGTAGAGCGTCGGCTCCAGGTATTGCAGGCCCCGTGTTTGATCCCGGACCGCGACTTACTAAAGTCGTAAAAAAGTGGTAGTGGTATAGCTCCCTTTCTAACGCTCAAGCAAACAAAGGGATAGTTCCACGACTGGCTGGCCCGATGTCAGGATAATGTGACCGGGTGTGTTATCATACCAGGTGTTCACGGAATGCTATAGACAGTGAAGGCAGCACTATATCCGCTTCAAGTGGACACCGTCTCTAGATAACTGAAATACTGTTGATGGGACGATAAACCCAATAAACAAACAATAAACAACTGGGTATATCTTCAAAATATACATGCGTATACGTCAGTCATAAACAATTCACGTATTGGTTCGATAGTGACGCAATAATTTAAATGCGGATTGTGATTTTATGGGTACATGTACAGTGACTACCCGTAACTTTGGCCAAGTTCCTTTAATATTACATGACTTTATTTCTTTCATGTCTGCTATTAGTTTATCTAAAATCAACGTGTTTCTGCTCTTTTAGTTAACATTGACTTTATGAATATCAAATTTTACCATGACAAATTCTAGTTATTTCAACATACTAGATGTCACTTTCATTTATTTTTGTTGTTGTTGTGTTGTTGTGTTGTTGTTTTTTGTTGTTGTTTTTGTTGTGTTGTTGTTGTTTTGTTTTTTGTTGTTGTGTGTTTTTGTTTGTTTTGTTGATGTTGTTCTGTTTGTTTTTATTGTTGCTGTTTTTGCTGTTGTTTGTTGTTGTTGTTGTTTTGTTTTGCAATACTACTATAACGAAACGATGTACCCTTAAAGATTAGAGATAGTGTTTAGTTTGTTAGAATACAAAACCATAAAGCAATTTAACACTTTAATAAACACTTCAAAACTCAAGCCCAGAAGCCAAAAGGAAATAAGGGAGACATTGTTTTGTATTTGCAGAATAGTATATTTTCTCCAACCACTTATCTAGGTTGGCCAAGAGTGCGCTAAGTTTGAAGCGAACAATCTAGATGTATTTTAAGTCGTGGTACAGCCTGTTGGGCAACATGTCGCTTTTTCGAAGAGTATATGAAAGTATAGAAGGTATTCCAACTTAACATGACACGGAAATAGCCCACCCATACGTTAAGTGAACGACGAAGGAAATAACGGAGTCTTACATTATCAGACTCAACCTTAGAGTTGTATAAACTCGGGTTCATTTGTTAGATTTTTTGAAAACCACCAAGTTAGGTTTGTCAAGACCGACTGAGCCGTATTTGTCACAGTAAGTTATCAAGATTATTTTCACGCCATGGTACGGCCTGATGTCAGACAAAATGTCGTCATTCTGAAGGGTGGGTCAACATGCAGCGGATATTCCCACTTACTGACATGCAAAAAAAACTGACACTCTCATCCGTCAAGTACATTCCAAAGGAAGTGACGGAGTCTTACATTTTTAAGCTCATTCGTTGTTGACATTCATTGCTCATTCCTATATATATAATATTTAAACACAGCTTAACGCATAAGCCCATACGTCGGACCTAAAGAGAAATACTGTGCACAATATCAGAATGGACATTTCCATTTTCATCAGATTCGGCTCATTGTTTTTATGCATTCTTCTAATACTACCAGAACATGCTGGTGCTTCAGTTGACAGTGGCGATGACGGTAAAGGTCCTGATGCACAGATTTTGGTCGCTCTTGGTAAAAAGCTGAACAATCCTCTTCTGCGGCTTATTGGTTACACTTTACTGGACTCGTTCAAAGAGATGTGTAAAATGAATCCATGTGGAGACTGGTCAAGATGGTCACCATGTTCTTCTAAGCGTCAAAAAACTTTCGGAACCAGGACAAGAGTCAGGCAGTGCGGTCGTCAAAGCCAGATGTGCAAATCAACAGCTCAATCTGTGAATGAGACCGAAATTGGATTGTGTGAGGGATTCTGCCCTGAAGATTATGATATTACGAAAGGTGGTTTCTGTCTGAAGTTTATTAGCGACATGGTGAACAAATCTACAGCTGAAGCTAAGTGTAGGGAAATAGGCGGAAATTTAGTTCATATTGATTCATCATCCAAATCAGATGATACTGCAGCCTTGGTTTTGACCTTTTCTAAATACCATTTTTGGATTGACGGTCAGAAATCAAGCATTGGCAGTCCGTGGCAGTACCAAAACGGAACCGTCCCAGAAACAGACGTGTTTCTGAATTGGGCATCCGGAGAGCCTTCGAACAATGCAAATCAGCTGTGCAATGCGCTTCTCTTCAGTAATGTATACTACCGCTATGACGTCAGTTGCAGTGGCTCTTACCGTTTCGTTTGTGAAATCAGTGGCACTGACAATATTTAGATATATCCTACTGCATTAAGCGTATAAAGTCTGTTTTCTTTAATTGTCAGTGGTTAAAAACTACATGTCAGTATTTGTGTTATAAATTCTATTGATACATTGCCTTGTTTGCAGAGAAAATGGGGTTCTTAAGCTGCTCAAATTTGATTGAAAACTCATGAAAACAAATGAAAAAGTTACATATGTATTTGCATATATGAACTGTTGAGATACAGAATGAAATCGGTAAGAAACATAGTACAATTTGCATGTAGATCTATACTGTTTTCGTTACAGATCAATTATAACTTATTGTTATGTTCGGTTTAATAATATAAACGGATAATAAGATAACAGAACATAAACGAGTCTTTAGTAGAATGTGTCATATTTAGTTTAGTTTAGTTTAGTTAAGTTTAGATAAGGGTAGGTTAAGTAAGGTTACATGCATATTTTCCCATCATAGATAATGTAATCATATGTATAAAGCGTATAAAGGTTGATCCTAACGTTTTATCTTAAAATTTATGCTGAAGTCGATCAAATACTTACCAAACTAATTACACATTTGATCTATCTAAGGCATCTGGACTGACAACCCGGATCAACCGATTAAATTTACTTCTTCATGTGTTAAAGATGAACTTAATATGTGTTTCCAACGAGCAGAAACTGTAGTTAAGACCTTTTGGTTATATAGTTTATTGGGACAGAATTTCTTCCAACTTATAATAAAAACCGACCTCACACTTTCTTAGTAGAGTCTGTTTGCCTGTAGTTATTAGAGAGTGTTAATTACAAATATAGTTAAATACATGTAATTACATAGAGTCAATAAAAATATAACTAAATGCTTATACAACTTGACTAAAGCTATTCTCATCAGCGTATATTGACCACTTTTCCGAACAGTCTGTGTAACAGAGGGTAAAACCATTTTATACAGTTTATTAATCAAATACTACTATGTGTCGGCTTGTGCGTGTTTGTTCTTTTTGTTGTTGTTTGTTTGTTTGTTTGTGTGTGGGTGTTTTTTTATTAGCTCTTTATTGCATCTACTGAAGAACAATAAAAATCATGGAAAAAAGTACAATTGGATTGTTTTATTGCTGTATTTTAATAATCTTGCTTACGTGTTACTTATTATCATTTATACAATTAAAACATGAGCGTCGGTATTTGAAAGATAAGTAAGAAAGGTCCTATAAGAATTAGCCCACACATATAAATCTACACTACTTCTAGACAAAGGTAAACAGGGTTAATGTAAAAGTGACCAAAACACAGAGGCAAGAAATCAGACACAAAAAAAAGAAAAATCAGGAGTTACCGCCGCGGAAAGGTCAGTCGGCAAAAGGACCGACTGGGGTGGTTAAACCTGGTTTGTGATACTCATTGTATACGTAGAAGATTATATATGAATGTCATTAATTGTGTGTACCATGTTTCTCATTTGACTTGGTGTAATATAATTGATGTGTGTCTACGAATATAAATGTTTACACATTTGTAAGGGCTCAGAGGACTGTGATTATATTTTACAGTTCAGACAAATATTCGAACTTAATTATATCATTCACTATATTCGTACAGTTTCGCCTTTGAATGTTTATCTTCCAGGATATAATAGTATTAATAGTGACATGTCTGTGATGGTACATCAATAAAAATTGCATATATCAGAGCATAAAACTGTGCCATGGTGCATATGTTTGGAGATATTTCTTCACCAAGTTAAATATTTTGAAAAATTGTATTACGTTTGAATAAGAATCAATGACTCAATCAATTTATCATATATGGTTAGCGCAAGAAGGCTAACAAACATTAACATTTCACTGTATATGGTAGAAGTAAGCTTAAACTTTTAATATGGCAATGATTACTTTCTTCGCATTATAATACCTGTAAGTACCGACCTAACGTCAACTTGAGCTTGGATTTGACTGTGACATTCTACTCAGCGGAGATTTAAATCAAATCACTTAGAAGCGTTGTTTGGGCGAGGTAAATTTTTCACAGTAAGCGATTACAGTTATGCAAAGAACGGCCAACGTTAATTAGTGTTAAGTCCAATGTACAAGGCATTGGAAAGCATGCAAGTCTTCAGCTGTAAATAAACACCTTTTCTAAAATATAGATTATACATTGGGACAAAAATTACACCAGAGTCACTAACATCCGATAATAGAAATCTTTTTAGTAAACATTCAATACTTTCTATATGATTTTCCATTTTAACTTGAGTTATGTCTAATATAAATGTTCATACATACTACCGGATTTGGCCAAAAAAACTTTGATTTTGAAATTCACCACTGCCTCTTACTCCCCTATGAACTGAATCTAAATATTTCGAGTGCGTCATTCCTCTCTAAACACATCAGGCTGAGATGATAAGATGATACCAATGACCTATGTCATTTCATAATCTTGTTTAGAGCCGCAGAAGGCAGTAATTCCCGCGATGGAAATCGCACATATCTCGGCCTAGTAGATCATGCATAGCCAGTGGAACACTCGTTGTAATAGCAGTTCGCTGCTCATTTCGACCCGTTTCCTCTAGTCAGTGAGAGATATACGTAGGCGGCATAGATAAATATGCATTTCATGTATATCTGAATTACACAGCATAATTTACTTTCAGGTTAGAGATATAACAATATTAATTTTAACATTTGAAGCACGCCTAGACACAATTGATGCGTCTAGTCTCCGAAGACATATATATTTGTTCTGTAATCGCACTTTTTTTCCAGGCATGAATAACTGACCGCGAGAGTTCAAGGTTATACATGGCCAATCTTGTGTGATTCCGAAATAACACTATCTGTGACGCCAATAACGTCAACCACATTTAACAACGGATATTTTTAAGACTACACATGATGCTACATTGCATTACAATGTTGAAAAAGAGTTCTGCACTTTTTTTTATTTTGGACTGCCTTAAAATAAAGCTATAAATGGTCTGAAAATGCTTTCGGTCCAAATTAGCATTCATAGTTGACGAGCCGTAATTTAACTACAATCACATCAGATTAAATCCAGATATTTCTACAGTATATGGATTGTCTGGCAAACATAATAATATCTAACAAATGGCGATGGCCAACCTTAGGTTAGACAGGTCAGGCGATTGATAGAAAAGTCATTGATATTTCCTGAAGCGAAAACAAATTAACGTCGTGATGTAATGTGTGTGATATATACTGCCAAAATACATTTACAAAGTGTTCACGGCATACTATAGACAGGTAAGGCAGCACTATATCTGCTTCAAGTGGACACCGTCTCCAGATTACTGAAATACTGTCGATGGAACGATAAACACAATGAACAAACAATAAACAACTGGGTATATCTCTGACGTGTACGTCAGTCATAAAAGAGATCACTGACCGGACCTGGTAGCGCAATCAGTAGAGAGTCGGCTCCAGGTACTGGAGGCCCCGAGTTCGATTCCGAGCCGCGACATACCAAAGCCGTAAAAATGATGTGGTATTGCTCCCTTGCTAACGCTCAAGCAAATATAAGGGTAGTTCCACGACTGGTTGGCCAAGCGTTAGAATGATGTGACCGGATGAGGTATCATAAAAGGTGTTCACGGCATCCTATAGACAGTGAAGGAAACACTATATCCGCTTCAAATGGACATCGTCTCCAGATAACTGAAATACCGTTGATTGAACGATAAACGCAATAAACAAACAATAAACAACCGGGTATATCTCCAAAAATGTACATGCGTATAGGTCAGAAAATAAATAATTCACCGATTGGCTTGATAGTGACGCAATAATTTAAATGCACATGAGGTGCGGATCTTGATTTCATGGGTACATGTACAGCGACAACTCGTAACTTTGGCCAAGTTCCTTTTATATTATATGACTTTATTTCCTTTCAGGTCTATAAATAATTTAAGATTACGTGGTTTTAACTAATTGGCCGAAAATCAAATTTCCTTCATCTCAACGTGTTTCTGCTGTTTAAGTTAAAATTGACATTATAAATATCAAATTTTACCATGACCAATTCTAGTTATTTCAACATGTTAGATGTCACTTTAAATTATTTTTGTTTTTGTTATTTATGTTGGTTGTTGTTCTTGTTTTTTGTTGTATTTTGTTTTTGTTTTCTTTTGCAATATAAGATATAGTGTTTAGTTTATCAAACCATCAAATGCCAGCAGACACTTTAGCAAACACTTCAAACCTCAAGCCCAGAAGCCAAAATGAAATAAGGGAGACATTGTATTTGTATGTACAGTAAAGCCTATTTTCGCCAACCACTTATCTAGTTTAGCCAAGAGTGCGTTAAGTGTATTTAAGCAAGCAAGGAAGATGCATTTCAAGTCGTGGTACAGCCTTATGTTGGACAACATGTCGCCTTTCCGAAGAGTATATCAAAATACAGCGGATATTCCTACTTACCGACTTACGGCCTGATGTCAGACAAAATGTCGTCATTCTGAAGGGTGGGTCAACATGCAGCAAATATTCCTACTTACTGACATGCAATAAAACTAACACTCTCATACTTCAAGTGCATTCCAAAGGAAGTGACGGAGTCTTACATTTTTAAGCTCATTAGTTGTTGACATTCATTGCTCATTCCTATATATACACTATTTAAACACAGCTTAACGCATAAGCAAATACGTCGGACCTAAAGAGAAATACTGTGCACAAAATCACAATGGACATTTCCATTTTCATCAGATTCGGCGCATTGTTTTTATGCATTCTTCTAATACTACCAGAACGTGCTGGTGCTTCAGTTGACAGTGGCGAAGACGGTAAAGGTCCTGATGCACAGACTTTGGTCGCTCTGGGTAAAAAGCTAAACAATCCTCTTCTGCGGCTTATTGGTTACACTATACTGGAAGAGATGTGTAAAATGAATCCATGTGGAGACTGGTCCAGATGGACACCATGTTCTTCTAAGCGTCAAAAAACTTTCGGAACCAGGACAAGAGTCAGACAGTGTGGTCGTCAAAGCCAGATGTGCAAGGCAGCAGATAAATCTGTGAATGAGACCGAAATTGGATTGTGTGAAGGGTTCTGCCCTGAAATTTATAATATTACGAAAGGTGGTTTCTGTCTGAAGTTTATTAGAGACAGTGTGAACAAATCTACAGCTGAAACTAAGTGTAGTGAAATAGGCGGAAATTTAGTTCATATTGATTCAGCATCCAAATCAGATGATACTCTAGCCTCGGTTTTGACATTTTCTAAATCCGTCATTTGGATTGATGGTCAGAGGTCAAGCATTGGCAGCCCGTGGCAGTACAGAAACGGAACCGTCCCAGCAACAGACGTGTTTCTGAACTGGGGATCCGGGGAGCCTACTAACGGTTCATCTGAGTTGTGTAACGTCTATTTCATTGTTAACGGTGTTTTCTACCGCTACGACACACTTTGCAGTTCGACTTACGCTGTCGTTTGTGAAATCAGTTACACTTAAAATATTTAGATATGCTAATGCATTAAGCCTCTATAGTCTGCTTTCTTTAATGGCCATTAGTTGAAAACTGTCAATATTTGCTGTATATATTATGAAGTCGGTTGTTGCATATACTTGTTGACAGAAGAATGGTGTTTTCAGCTGCTCAAATTCGAAAGATAATAGAAATCAAAGAAACAAATGAAAGAGTTACACATATATTTGCATGTATGAACTATTGCGATGAAGAATATAAGATACATAAGATAACGTGTGTTGATGAACCAAAAAAGTGAAAAAACAGACAAACAAACATTGAACAATTTTTACTGTTTTCGCTTTTGTACAACAGTTCACTTCTAGCTAATTGCCGTGTCCGGTATAATGTTATGAACCAGTCATAATATAACAAAACATAAAATAAGTCTTTAGCAGAATATGTCATATTAAGTTTATTATAGTTTAGTTTTGGTTAGTTTAGGTTAGTTATGTAAGGTTATGTTAGGTCAGGTTAGGTCAGGTTAGGTACGGATAGGTTAGGTAAGATTAGGTTAGGTTAGGTCAGGTTAGGTTAGGTTAGGTTAGGTTGGGTCAGGCTAGGTTAGGTTAGGTTAGGTAAGTTAAGGTAAGGTTATGTTAGGTCAGGTTAGGTCAGGTTAGGTACGTTCAGGTTAGGTACGGTTAGGTACGGTTAGGTTAGGTAAAGTTATTTTAGATTAGGTCAGGTTAGGTTAGGTTAGGTAAGGTAAGTTTAGGTTCGTCTCCAAATCGTATAAAAGATAAATCTGTTGTTTTGCTTAAATGTGATGATATTTATAAACCTTAACCAAAGTGTTGCATTTACTACAAAAACAATTGAAACTATGTGGAAATAACTATATAAGAAAATATAACAAAGCCCTATGGGCATTGCAACATATACCAAACTCTGAAAAGGAACATGACAAAGGTATTTCACATGCAAGTCAAATTCAAAGTAAGATCAAATTTGTGATGAGTCATTAAATGAAACGAGCAAACCCGACAGCCTTGGAACTGGATTATTTTATTATTTGTATTAATAATCTGGCTTACTTGTACATGTAACGTATTAGCTTTTACTCACTTAGAAAACGGGCGTCGGTATTTCAGTCATTGCATAAGAAGAAGTGTATATCTAAATGTCATTATATGCTTATATCATATATCTCAAATGACTTGTATGTACTAAACATAGTGTGTGTTTACTAACATATATGCATTGACATGGTTCAGTGCTAGGAAACTTGAGATTATATGTACTGTAAAATATTAAAATTTGAATTAAATCGTTAAAATAAACATATCAGGGAAATATTGCGTCCCGGTGCAAATGTTTGGAGATATTCATTCATCCGTTTTAAGTCAATTTTTTTCATACACTGCCATTACGTTTGAATAATAATCCTTCAATAACTCTTATCACATATGGTTAGAACAGTAGGCTAGCAATTAACAAAACATAACACTTCACCGTCTATGGTAGAAGAAGGCTTAAGCTCTTGTACGGTTATGGTTACTTTCTTCGCATGATCATACCTATTCAAGTACCTACCTAGCGTAAAATGAAGCTTGGATTTAATTGTCACAAGTCAACTCTGCGGAGCTTAAAAAATCTTATCGGGATGTTACATTATATGTGACGTCACTTATGTCAATCACATTTAAGAAGGAATATTTTCAAGATTGCACATTATGCAACATTGCATAACAATGTTGATACAGGGTTCCGCATTATTTGTATTTTTTCTATTGTAGGGTTCCTTAAAATGAAGCCATTAAATGCTCTGCAAAGGTTTTGGGTAGAATGGCCAACACCATTCTTAAAAATGGCATTCTTACTTGACGAGCCATAATTTAATGGTGGTATCCGACGGTTTGCCTTTATCTAAGGCCCAATATGTAACAATATCTGACCTTTGTTTGGTGTATTTGTATATAATTTCTGCAGAAAAAAATCATACATCAGTGTAAGCTGTGACGACTTTCAACAGTATTAGGGCAGTAAAACTGGTTAATCAACACTTACATGTTCATTCTTTTCAAATCTATAAATAAGAACGACTGGGATTCCTGATAAAAATAGACATCGACGTCACAACAGATAGAGTGGAAGAGCCAAAACATAAGTGGTCACGTGGTTTTGTTAGATAAAAAAAAAGCTAACTGTGCAGCGGGGCTCAGATAGAAAATACATGTTTGATGTGACGTTTGTGACGATATGGTTCAATTTTCAGACATGTGTAGGACATAAAAAACAGCATCTTGCGAGATCTGTTCATGTAACAATGGCTTATTATGATATTTAATGATTTTTTTCCAAACTGTTTTACACCACCTTTAAGCCGAATCACCCCGTAGAAAAACTGGTGCCGGTTTTCTTCTCCCGCCACACTAGTGATGTCACAAACAATAAATGATAAGAACAAGTATCAAATCGAAAAGTACCAAATACACTAAGACAGTCGATGCCTAACCCAGGTAAGGCATCATATATGTTAATTCAGTAGTTTCTATGATATAAAATGACATTTATATACATGGGTCCGTTATTGTATTACGCGTTTGGATAATAGTACTTTGTTTTTTTGCTGTTGTTTTTTGTTGTTGTTTTTTATTTCATTTGAATGTTCATAATACCCATTCCATTTCTTTTTATATCAATAACGTTTAGGGAAATCAATTCGAAATAAAGGCTTGGATAAGTATTTCATAATTTGTACAATCAGTTTCTCTTAGTGTCGAGCAATACGGGTAATCGTTTGCATAGTAACATATTTACATTAGGTTTCTTTTAAAAATAACGATATGCGATTTGGAATGTCTGGCACTTGTTATAGCGGTGTGCAGTTATTGTGTTAGGAGCAAATATATCTGTATCATATCTTACAGGGACTTCGTTACAGCATTTCAAATTTGCATTTCAAAACGTTATTTAGAAGGAAAAACTTTGATAAAACGCGGTGACTAATTTTATAAAATATTTTATTAGATCATAATACACATTGTACTTTCATGTGTATATGCTTTTCTTCAAAGAATTGTGTCTTGAGTTTGGAAGAATCAAAGTCTACGCGACGCTTTTCAACTATATTGGCAGGTCTAGCTAAACAACCGGTTATAGCTCCCTTGCTAACGCTCTAGCAAACAAAAGGATAGTTCCACGACTGGCCGGCCCGGTGTCAGGACAATGTGACCGGATGTGATATCATACCAGGTGTTCAAGACATGATATAACAGTAAAGGCAGCACTATATCTGCTTCAAAAGGAGACTGTATCCGGGTAACTGAAATAATGTTGGTAGGTCGATAAACCTAATAAACAAACAATAAACAACCGGGTATATCTCCAAAATATATCATGCATATAAGTCAATCATAAAATATTCACTGACCAGACCTGGTAGCGCAATCGGTAGAGCGTCGGCTCCAGGTATTGGAGGCCTCGTGTTCGATTCCGGGACGCGACATACCAATGTCGTAAACAATGGTAGTGGTATAGCTCCCTTGCTAATGCTCAAGCAAATATGCTGGTAGATCCACGGCTGGTTGGCCCAGTGTCAGAATAATCTGACCGGGTGTGGTATCATGCCAGGTATTCACGGCATGCTATAGACTGTGAAGGCAACACTATATCTGCTTCAAGTGGACATCGTCTCCAAATAACTGAAATACTGTTTGTGGGACGATAAACCCAATAAACAAACAATAAACAAGTGGGTATATCTCCAAAATATACATGCGTATACGTCAGTCATAAACAATTCACTGATTGGTTCGATAGTGACGCAATAATTTCAATGCGAATCGTGATTTAATGGGTGCATGTAAAGGTACTACACGTAACTTTGGCCAGTTTTCTTTAATATTACATGAAATTATTTAAATTCAGGTCTACTATTCGTTTAAGACAATATGATTTTAACTAATTTCCTTAATCTAAAATCAATGTGTTTCTACTTTTTAAGTTACAATTAACTTTACGAACATACAGTTTTACAATTACAAATTCTAGTTATTTCAATATGCTAGATTTAACTTTTATTTATTTTTTTCGTTGTTATTTTTTTCCTTTTCTTTTTGTTGTTGTTTTTTGTTGTAATTTTGTTGATGTTCTGTTTTGGTTTTTGGTTTTCTTTTGCAACATAAGATATAGTGGTTAGTTTGTTAGAACACCAAACCGTCAAGCACCAGCAGACACTTTAACAAACACTTCAAAACAACTCAAGCCCAGAAGGCAAAAGGAAATAAGGGAGACATTGTGTTTGTTTTTTTATTTACAGTAAAGCATATTTCGCCAACCACTTATCTCGGTTAGCCAAGAGTGCGCTAAGTGTACTTAAGCAAGCAATGA
Source organism: Sinonovacula constricta (assembly GCA_007844125.1). NCBI lineage: Eukaryota > Metazoa > Mollusca > Bivalvia > Cardiida > Solecurtidae > Sinonovacula > Sinonovacula constricta. Next base: position 46,804,683 of record CM017565.1, on the reverse strand, counting down.
AAATGGATTTCAAGTCGTGGTACAGCCTGATGTTGGACAACATGTCGCCTTTCCAAAGAGTATCTGAAAGTACTGCGGATATTTCTACTTGACATGACACAGAAGTATCCCATCCAAACGTTAAGTGAATGACAAAGAAAGTAAAGGAGTCTAACGTTATCAGTCTTAACCTCAGAATTGTATAACCTCGGATTTATTTGTTAGATATTTCGAAAACCATATCGGTTTAACAATACGCTGCACTCACGATATGATACGTATTGCGATACATACAACACGATACGATACGTATCGCGATACATAATATTTGGGTACTGGTGATACTTTTTTGTCTATCACATAGGTACACTTTTACACCATGACTTATATTAAACAATATGTTAGCATAGGTAGTTAGTATATACTGAAATTAAGAACTTGTAATTTTATATGTCAATAATCAGAATGCATAACATAAACGGTCATCCACATATTAAATGATTTAAATATCAAAATAAGCTAAAACTTTAAACTGTAAGGTCTTAAAAAATAAAATGTAAAACAATATTTCTTCAAATATTTTTTTTCATCTTTATTGTATATTCTGAATGTCCATCACAAATAAAGATACAAAAGTTTGGTACACTATCAAGAAAAAAACAAGATAATGTATAATAACAATATGATGTGTCAACACAGTCAGCTAGTCAGTAGTTTGTGCTTTGTATGAAACATCAAAGAAATAATGGCGGCAGGTTGTTACTACGGCTCCGTATCGGTCAGAAGTATCGATATGATATGTGTATCAATACATAAATGAACGATATTCTATGTATCTTACATCAGAACGTTAATGTAAGTGTACTTATTATTTGTCTGCTGTTTTACCTCGAAAATAGTCATTCTTTTGTAAAATTCCATAAGCGCGAAGTCGTTATTTCACATAAAAGGTGGTATCCGACAGTTTGCTTATAATTTAGAACGATTTTATTATTAGTTATTATTGTTTTTTTTCCTTGTGTTAACAAATTATTCAACTATCGCCAGTAGTATAATATATACCGTCCTTCTAATATAACATGGTGTTTAGATTGGTTACGTTTATACAAAGGAGGCTTTTTCCTTTAACATTAAAATCATGGTATCTATAGTATACATATAATATATATATATGACTAAATAGATACTTATCTGTGGGAAATTCGTTACCTGGTATCAAGACATTCATGTCTACTTATTAGGCCAGAGCATTCAGATATTATTCTGCTTTAAAAAATGCGATCTGTATTGATGCCATCAATTGTGCTCGTGTTTTTACCATGCTTTCATTTTAATCATCAATGAAATTTTTCGGAAGGTCTTGGTTTTATTATTTTATATCACAAGATAAGCAAATAAGGATAATGCATTAAATGTCATTTTTTTTCAAAATGTATAATGTCATAACAACCCTCTCCCAAATGACAGTCTCTTCACTTATCTAAAACAAGACCATCAATGCTTTAAACAGTTTTTAACTACAGCCACACTTGTATTAAGCAGCCAAGTAAGGGACAGCCTAAACTTCACTGCTTAAAACTAGTTGGCTGCTTAAGACAAAATATGACATTATTGATAGTTTGCCCAGAACTGTGAGTTCTATGCTTACTTATAAGTATTACATGTACTTAAATAGTATATCTACTGGAAAGTACTGTTCAAATAAATATTTACTACAATTATAACTGCTTTTGGAATGTCAAAGTATGATTCAGAATATCAGAAGTTTCTCTCTAAATCATAGACATTTGCTCCATTAGTAGTAGTCTTGTCATGTAGGTACAAAGCATACCAAATTAGTTTAATTTAAATTAGTCACATCAAATTTATACTGAGTGTGCCAACATATTCATAAAATCGACAAATTACCAAAAATGTACATAGATTCGGACGGCCATGATCCGGATGCGTGTGCTTAAATATTCCTTAACAAAGACAGCAACCATCGTGTTATAAGTCGAAGTAAATAATTTTAAATCATTTAAACAAGGTTTGTGTCAATAAAAACTAAAAATGCACCAATTTTATGTACATGTAGTCAAGTAATGTTGGTTGACTAAGCATAAGCATAAATTAACTCGCTCATAAATTAACGCTTCTGCTACCAATTTCATTCACTACCATATAGCATATATATAAGATGTAATGGCTGGGGCACTTATTTTGCTCTGACTATTAGGTCGATGATAACTAGAAATCACTTTTGATTGGGAGATCGGCACAGTTAGGTGTGATAATTTGTCGGGATAAAAAGTCAAAACAAATACCAGAAGATAATATCTTCTGAAAGAACTTCTTAGATATACAGCTAAACAAAGATAGAAATGAGAAATGTTTTTAGTATTCTTTTGGAAACTTTATGACTTAACGCTAATTTCGCGTTTTCTCGTCATCGCATCACAATTTTAAAAGGACGACAATACATTCTCAAGAGCCAAAGTTGTTATCAATCATGCCAAAATTTATAATGGATTTCTTTTTGCAATATAGATTGTCCGACTTCATCAGTGATTTCTTAAACAGATATTACAAGTTTTCGACAACAGCCATTTTCAATACTAATTAGCTTTACCCAATGCGCCTTACCGATCCATATCGTTACACCCCTACACAACCACCAAGTCAAGTTGTCCCGGACCGAGCTAACGGTACTTATCAGAGTAAGGTATTAAGATTATTTTCACGGCATGGTATGGCCTTGATGTCAGACAAAAGGTGCTCATTCTGAAGGGTGGGTCAAAATACAGCGGATATTCCTACTTACTGACATGCAATAAAACTAACACTCTCGTACGTTAAGTGCATGCCAAAGGAAGTAACGGAGTCTTACATTATTAAGCTCATTAGTTATTGACATTCATTACTCACTCCTATATATACACTTTTTAACACAGCTTAACGCATAAGCACATACGTCGGACCTAAAGAGAAATACTGTGCTCAATAACATAATGGGCATTTCCATGTTCATCAGATTCGGCGCATTGTTATTATATATTCTTCTTATACTACCAGAACATGCTGGTGCTTCAGTTGACAGTGGCGAAGACGGTAAAGTTCCTGATGCACAGACTTTGGTCGCTCTGGGTGAAAAGCTGAGCAATCCTCTTCTGCGGCTTATTGGTTACACTATACTGGAAGAGAAGTGTAAAATGAATCCATGTGGGGACTGGTCCAGATGGTCACCATGTTCTTTTAAGCGTCAGAAAACTTTCGGAACCAGGACAAGAGTCAGACAGTGTGGTCGTCAAAGTCAGATGTGCAAATCAGCAGATCAATCTGTGAATGAGACCGAAATTGGATTGTGTGAGGGGTTCTGCCCTGAAATTTATAATATTACGAAAGGTGGTTTCTGTCTGAAGTTAATTACTGACAGTGTGAACAAATCTACAGCTGAAACTAAGTGTAGTGAAATAGGCGGAAATTTAGTTCATATTGATTCATCATCCAAATCAGATAATGTTGTAGCCTTGGTTTTGACATTTTCTAAATCCGTCATTTGGATTGACGGTCAGAGGTCAAGCATTGGCAGCCCGTGGCAGTACAGAAACGGAACCGTCCCAGAAACAGGCGTGTTTCTGAACTGGAAATCCGGGGAGCCTACTAATGGTTCATTTTAGTTGTGTAACGTCTATTCCATTTATAACAGTGTTTTCTACCGCTACGACAGACTTTGCAGTTCAAGTTACGCTGTAGTTTGTGAAATCAGTTACACTTAAAATATTTAGATATGCTAATGCATTAAGCCTCTATAGTCTGCTTTCTTTAATGGCCATTAGTTGAAAACTGTCAATATTTGCTGTATATATTATGAAGTCGGTTGTTGCATATACTTGTTGACAGAAGAATGGTGTTTTCAGCTGCTCAAATTCGAAAGATAATACAAATCAAAGAAACAATATGAACGAGTTACACATATATTTGCATGTATGAACTATTGCGATGAAGAATATAAGATACATAAGATAACGTGTGTTGATGAACCAAAAAAAGTGAATAAACAGACAAACAAACATTGAACATTTTTTACTGTTTTCGCTTTTGTACAACAGTTCAGTTCTAGCTAATTGCTGTGTCCTGTATAATGTTATGAACCAATAATAATATAACAAAACATAAAACGAGTCTTTAGCAGAATATGTCATATTAAGTTCAGTTAAGTTTTGTTTTGTTTAGGTTTGTTTAGTTTTGTTTAGTTTTGTTTAGTTTTGTTTTGTTTAGTTTAGGTTAGGTAAGGTTAGGTTAGGTTAGGTTAGGTTAGGTTAGGTTAGTTTAGGTTAGGTCAAGTTAGGTCAGGTTAGGTACGGTTAGGTTAGGTAAGATTAGGTTAGGTTAGGTCAGGTTAGGTTAGGTTAGGTAAGGTTATGTTAGGTCAAGTTAGCTCAGGTTAGGTACAGTTTGGTTAGGTAAGATTAGGTTAGGTTAGGTCAGGTTAGGTTAGGTTGGGTTAGGTAAGTTTAGGTTAGTCTACAAATCGTATAAAAGAAAAATCTGTTTTATTTTTTAAAAATGTGATGATCTTTCTAAACCTTAACCTTAAAAGTGTTGCATTTAATACAAAAACAATTGAAACTAAGTGGAAATAACTATATAAGAAAATATGACAAAGTCTTATGGGCATTGCAACATATACCAAACTCTGAAAAGGAACATGACAAAGGTATTTCACATGCAAGTCAAATTAAAAGTAAGCTCAAATTTGTGATGAGTCATTAAATGAAACGAGCAAACCCGACAGTTGCCGCATTGGAACTGGATTATTTTATTATCTGTATTAATAATCTTGCTTACTTGTACATGTAACGTATTAGCTTTTACTCACTTAAAAACGGGCGTCGGTATTTCAGTCATTGCATAAGAAGAAGTGTATATCTAAATGTCATTATATGCTTATATCATATATCTCAAATGACTTGTATGTACTAAACATAGTGTGTGTTTACTAACACAAATGCATTGACATGGGTCAGTGCTAGGAAACTTGAGATTATATGTACTATCAAATATTAAAATTTGAATTAGATCGTTATAATAAACGGTGTTTGCATTTGTTTTTATGTTCAGTGACATAATCGTTTAACATAAGTGTTCGGTGAAATAAAACATCAATAAAAACATTGAATATTTCAGGGAAAAATATGGCGACACGGTGCAAATGTTTGGGGATATTCATTCATCAGTTTTAAGTCATGTTCGTTCATACACTGCCATTACGTTTAAATAATATTCCTTCAATAAATCTATCACATATGGTTAGAACAGTAGGCTAACAATTAATAAAACATAACACTTCACCTTCTATGGTGGAAGAAGGCTTAAGCTTTTGTACGGCTAAGGTCACTTTTTCCGCATTATCATACCTATTCAAGTACCTACGTAGCGTAAAATGAAGCTTGGATTTAATTGTCACAAGTCAACTCTGCGGAGCCTAAAACATCTTATCGGAATGTTACATTATCTGTGACGTAAATTATGTCAATCACATTTAAGAAGGAATATTTTCAAGATTACACATTATGCAACATTGCATAACAATGTTGATACAGGGTTCCGCATTATTTGCATGTTTTCGATTGTAGGGCTCCTTAAAATGAAGCCATCAAATGTTATGCAAAGGTTTTGGGTAGAATGGCCAACACCATTCTTAAAAATGTCGTTTTAACTTGACGAGCCATAATTTAAAGGTGGTGTCCGACAGTTTGCCCATATCTAAGGCTCTATATGTAACAATATCTGATCTTTGTTTGGAGTATTTGTATATGATTTCCGCATGAAAAAAAATCATACATTAGTCTAGGCTTTGACGATTTTCAACAATATTAGGGCACTAAAACTCGGTAATCAACACTTACATGTTCATTCTTTTCAAATCTATAAATAAGAACGACTGGGAATCCTGCTAAAAACAGACATCGACGTCACAACAGATGGCGTGGATAAGCTAAAACAGAAGTTGTCACGCGGTTTTGTTCGATAAAAAAGCTTATTGTGCAGCGTGGCTCAGATAGGAAAGACGTGTTTGAAGTGACGATTGTGACGATGTGGTTCACTTTTCAGACAGGTGTAGGACACTAATAAACAGCAAATTTAGCGAGATCTGTTCAAGTAACAATGGCTTATTATGATATTTAATGAAAATATTAAAATCACCCAGGAGAAAAACTGGTGCCGGTTTTCTTCTCCCACCACACTAGTGATGTCACAAACAATAAATGATAAGAAAAAATATCACATGACATGTCTAAATAAAGCTCCTCATAAGCGCGTTTTCTTTGTTGCTGATTTTCATCAAACTTAGCAATTTTGTTCTTAATATGAAAGTATTTGAACACTAAAGTCTTGAAATTATAATTATTATCGATTATAGCCAAATAATTCTACATTATATGGATTATCTGGCAAACATAATTATATCTAACAAATGACGATGGCCAGCCTTTGGTTAAACTGTGGGATGGGATGGGATGGGATTTTCAGGCATTTTTGCCGATACTGTGCAGCGACATTTCTACTATTATGAGGTGCCCAGGGACTGAACCCGGCCGGTCCATTTCCGACGAGTCAGGCGTAATGCTGTCATCTTAGCCCCGAACGTAAGCAGGGAAGCGACTACTACCAACTTTAAAGTCTTTGGTTTGACCCGGCCGGTGTTTGAACCCACGACCTCCCGATCCGCAAGCCGACGCTCTACCAATTGAGCTATTGCAACCGGTTTGGTTAAACTGTTCAGGCAATTGATAGAATAGAGGAATATATTTCCTCATGCGAAAACAAATTAACGTTTTTGACGTTATGTGTGTGATATATACTGCTAAAAGATGTGCGCATGTTATGCACTCATACAAACTGTCCTAGTGTTTCTGCTTTTTTGTAATGCTGCTTTTTTGTAAGGAAAACTGGAAAACTTTCCTGATAAAGTTAGTTATCTTAACTTCTAAGATTTCCTTTATTTATCAAAACAAAAAGAGAATTCCGCTCACTCTTTTTGATTTTTGGTCATTTAATTTAATCATGTAAATGTTTATATTAATCAGCTTTAGGGTACCATGGAGAATCTTTAAAGGAATGTGTGCATTTCTGACATCGGTCTTGCATTCATCTTCTTAACATTCTGGCGTCTGGCTAAATATTGATATCAGTTACAAAATGTATTAAATTTAAGTCAATTCGGTGACAATGGATCAAACCTCTTTTTTTTCTTATAATGAGAGACATTAATGAATAATAACCCCTGAATAACCTCTAAATGCAAGTAGGTCCGTTTTTTTGTTTTACTCGGTTTTTATGCTTGTCCTCTTTAGAGTGTATGTTGACTTTTCTACCTTTCTTGTGATACCCAAGTTAAACATCATCAACAAACACTTCCATTTTCTTTTTAAATAGCAATGTCTCTAAGTATTTAAATGGATTTTAAGCTTATATTTATGCAAAAGTAAGAAATTTCACTGTTTGTAATTGCAATATCTACAAAAGAACAGGCAATAAAGTCCAAGAATTCCGACTAAAAAGGAAATACCTACTGTTTGGAATACCTCGAATATTAACTAACAAGGGAGATTATTTCCATTTTACCAATGTACCGCCTTGCATGCAAGCAATATAACTTACATAACACGTAACAATCTCCCAGACTGGAGTTACCAGTCAAAAACATGGGGTGGCAATTTTCTGGCCCTCTGCTGGCAAATCTAATCCTCAAACATCACCGACGTCGTTAACTGTTTACTGCCTCATTAAAAAGAAATAATGAAAACAATTGTTCATTTTTGTGTAACATTAATTGGGAATTACTTAATATAACTTTATAAATAATAGATAATATAATGTTCATATTCTGTGAAGTAATTTAGTAAAATAAACAGCTGTACCTCATTATAATGCCGAACTTGCTCTTAAAAAACAGCACAATTATACAAACAAAATAACGTTTCAAACAATGTGATATAATGTATAGAATACATAAAAAATTGAATGAAGCTTGACACAAAATAATATTCACTATTTTTAAAGGACATTTTTTCCTTCAGCGTTTTTCTTTCCGAATAAAAGATACGAATTTTTCTATCAAGTATGACTCGGATATTTATCATCTACTTTCCATAACACAAGTTTTAAATTAAGTAAGACTTTGATTTTTCATCAAATTCCTACTATGATACAATGCAAAAGTTTGCAATTGCAATTTCGTTCTTAATGTATTTTAATCCATTATGACACGTTTAAGCCACTAAACAACCAATCGCAATATACGCCTAAATTGCAAATGTAAACGATGCCATTTTTTTCATTGTTTGTCTAACTTTGTTACCTCGAAGGTTCGTGTCAAAGGTGGACGTGACTGCAGCCTGACTGGGGTATGGTCAAATGTTGACATCATAGTATGCACAGATGTGCTTGACAAAACATATTACGTTATTACTCGTTCTCAAAAGTAAGCTGCACGCGGTTTCTTAGTTTAAAAATAGATATCTCTGCAGCGTGGCACAGATAGGATATACCTGTTTGCATTGAAGAGTGTATATTTATGCTTCGCCATTCACAAAGATCTACTTTACATACTGTACATATGTTGATAGTTTATTTTATTGCTAGATATTTTGTATGTATATAAGTTCATTGTATCTATTTTAACTCCCGATGAAGGTGCTTACTGTTAGTTGTTTCACTTTGACATGATATTTTTATTTACACTGTTTGGTATAAAACCTTCAGGAAGTGCGAAGTTGGAGCGCTCCACAAAGCAGGTTTAAGCGCCCCAGTCGGTCCTTTTGCCGACTGACCGGTCCAAGGCGGTAACTGATGGTTTTTCTTTTGTGTAATCTCGTCTCAGTGTTTTGTCACATTTACTCTGTTTGCCTTTGTCTAGAGGTAGATTAGATTTAAATATCTGTGGAAATTTTAATAGGACCTTTTCTGATTTTCCTATTAAAATGGTCGTTTTAATAACCATTAATTAATTCATAGCTTGTGGTAGGGTGGGGCTGATGGACATTGAATTAGTGTGGGTTTGTTTGCGTGTGTGTTGTTGTGTGTTTTGTTTGTATACTGCATAAGCTATTTGTATATTTCTTATATTTGTCTGCTGTTTTGCCTCGAAAACAGTCATATTTTGTAAAATTTCATATGCGCGAAGTCGTTATTTCACATAAAAGGGGGTATCCGACAGTTTACTTATAATTTAGAACGATTGGGATTTCTGCTAAAATAGACATCGACATCTCAACGGATGACGTGGATAAGCTAAAACATATGTGGTCACGTGGTTTCCTTGTTTGAAAATAGCTACCTGTGCAGCGTGGCTCATATAGGCAATACTTGTTTGTAATGACGATTGTGGCGTTATGGTACACTTTTCAGACAGGTGTTGGACATCAATTGTTACGACCGGTGTCGCTTATTAAGATTTATTTATAAAATGGCATGTTTACTAAACGACAAAATGGTGTAACAGAAAGAACAAGCCAGCAACAAACTAGTACAATAATGCTTTATTTTAATGAACATATAAATCTATGGCGAAACAAATATTAACAAATATATCAGACAAAATTTGAGAATGCAAAATAAATGTTAGCTTACTGTTTGTCCCTTTAAAAGTCCAACTAATAATCCAATGTCAAATAATCCTGAAGAGTTTTCGGTAGAATGTCCTCGTAGATACACACAGTTAAAATAATCCAATGGTAGAAAAATACACGAATATAATTAATATAATTCCAAGTCCAACACTTAAATATTAATTTAAATTAATTATTACATTATTGTCGGTTTTTTTTTAATTTTGTTTAAAACCATTCTATGGTCTCAGGGATATAAGTTATAAAGGTTTTTTCTCGCAAAAAATAATAGTATATTGAACACTTTCAAATAAAAACATAACGTTTCAATTGTCTTTGTTACTTGCTCCCATATTGCTTTAATCTCTTTACATTTCCAACTTTTGTGTTGCCTTTGATGCTTCGCATCAACGACTTTTCTTGTCACTTATTTGAATGCGTCTGAAAATCAAACTTTATTACCGCCTCAAATCAATGTATAAACCCTCACATAAGGTATTCAGACGCGTATCTGCGTAACATCAGTTCGTAAAATCGTACCAAATGCACTAAGACAGTCGATGCCTAACCCAGGTTAGGCATCATATATTTTAATTCAGTAGTTTCTATGATATAAAATGATATGGCAAGTTATATTGAGTCTTAAAGATGTATTTTAGTCAATACCAAGCATAACAACTTTTTTGCTTTCATTCATTTCTTCTTACTTATTGAGGAGAAAGGCCCTAAAATGCATATGAGCCAATGCAGCAGCAGAAAAAGATTTTCCAGGTGGTATATGCTCCACACACACACACACACACACACACACGCGCGCGCGCGCGCGCACGCACGCACACTACACACGAATTGTGCGTAGCTTTTAGAACGGCCCAGATACGCGCCTCGTATTACATGATATTTACAGGTTTGGCATCTGAAATTAACCACATGATGCATATTTTTGTGTATTTTTATGTTGATGTGAAACTATCCTATGTCAGTTAAGTACTGTTATGTTGACCAGACCTTTAGTAATTGTTTACCGGTTATAATATTTTTAAATGGCTTTACCGAAAGTAGTATTTCAAAGACCTTTATACACACAAAAAACTGAACTGGTTCCGGTCACAAGCTATAAAAGTTAAGAACAAATATCACGTGACATGTCTAAATATAGCTCCTCATTAGCGCGTTTTCTCTGCTGTTGTTTTGTAACATTCTTAGCAATATTATAAGTAATTTGAAGTTATTTGAACGACTAAAGATTTGAAAATATAATTATTCTCGATTTAAGCCAAATATTTCTACAGAATATGGATTGTCTGGCAAACATAATAATATCTAACAAATGGCGATCGCCAGCCTTAGGTTAGACAGGTCAGGGCAATTAATAGAAAAGAGGTTGATATTTCCTCAAGCAAAACAAATTATCGTTTGTCATGTAATGTGTGTGATATATACTGCCAAAAGACATTTATATACACGGGTCCGTTATTGTATTACGCGTTTGGATAATAGTACTTGGTTGTTTTTTATTTCATTTGAAATTATTTGAAAAATGTTTATAATGCCCATTCCATTTTTTTTTATATCAATAACGTTTAGGGAAATCAATTCGAAATAAAGGCTTGGATAAGTATTTCATAATTTGTACAATCAGTTTCTCTTAGTGTCGAGCAATACGGGTAATCGTTTGCATAGTAACATATTTACATTAGGTTTCTTTTAAAAATAACGATGCGATTTGGAATGTCTGGCACTTGTTATAGCGGTGTGCAGTTATTGTGTTAGGAGCAAATATATCTGTATTATATCTTACAGGGACTTCGTTACAGCATTTCAAATTTGCATTTCAAAACGTTATTTAGAAGGAAAAACTTTGATAAAACGCGGTGACTAATTTTATAAAATATTTTATTAGATCATAATACACATTGTACTTTCATGTGTATATGCTTTTCTTCAAAGAATTGTGTCTTGAGTTTGGAAGAATCAAAGTCTACGCGACGCTTTTCAACTTTATTGGCAGGTCTAGCTAAACAACCGGGTATAGCTTCCTTGCTAACGCTCTAGCAAACAAAAGGATAGTTCCACGACTGGCCGGCCCGGTGTCAGGACAATGTGACCGGATGTGATATCATACCAGGTGTTCAAGACATGATATAACAGTAAAGGCAGCACTATATCTGCTTCAAAAGGAGACTGTATCTGGGTAACTGAAATAATGTTGGTAGGTCGATAAACCTAATAAACAAACAATAAACAACCGGGTATATCTCCAAAATATATCATGCATATAAGTCAATCATAAAATATTCACTGACCGGATCTGGTAGCGCAATCGGTAGAGCGTCGGCTCCAGGTATTGGAGGCCCCGTGTTCGATTCCGGGCCGCGACATACCAATGTCGTAAATAATGGTAGTGGTATAGCTCCCTTGCTAATGCTCAAGCAAATATGCTGGTAGATCCACGGCTGGTTGGCCCAGTGTCAGAATAATCTGACCGGGTGTGGTATCATGCCAGGTATTCACGGAATGCTATAGACTGTGAAGGCAACACTATATCTGCTTCAAGTGGACATCGTCTCCAAATAACTGAAATACTGTTTGTGGGACGATAAACCCAATAAACAAACAATAAACAAGTGGGTATAAATATCTCCAAAATATACATGCGTATACGTCAGTCATAAACAATTCACTGATTGGTTCGATAGTGACGCAATAATTTCAATGCGAATCGTGATTTAATGGGTGCATGTAAAGGTACTACACGTAACTTTGGCCAGTTTCCTTTAATATTACATGAAATTATTTAAATTCAGGTGTACTATTCGTTTAAGACAATACGATTTTAACTAATTTCCTTAATATAAAATCAATGTGTTTCTGCTTTTTTAGTTACAATTTACTTTACGAACATACAGTTTTACAATTACAAATTCTAGTTATTTCAATATGCTAGATTTAACTTTTATTTATTTTTTTCGTTGTTATTGTTTTCCTTTTCTTTTTGTTGTTGTTTTTTGTTGTGATGTTGTTGTTTTGTTTTGGTTTGGGGTTTTCCTTTGCAATATAAGATATAGTGGTTAGTTTGTTAGAACACAAAACCGTCAAGCACCAGCAGACACTTTAACAAACACTTCAAAACAACTCAAGCCCAGAAGGCAAAAGGAAATAAGGGAGACATTGTGTTGTTGTTTTTTTATTTACAGTAAAGCATATTTCGCCAACCACTTATCTCGGTTAGCCAAGAGTGCGCTAAGTGTACTTAAGCAAGCAATGAAAATGGATTTCAAGTCGTGGTACAGCCTGATGTTGGACAACATGTCGCCTTTCCGAAGAGTATCTGAAAGTACTGCGGATATTTCTACTTGACATGGCACAGAAGTATCCCATCCAAACGTTAAGTGAATGACAAAGAAAGTAAAGGAGTCTAACGTTATCAGTCTTAACCTCAGAATTGTATAACCTCGGATTCATTTGTTAGATATTTCGAAAACCATAGCGGTTTAACAATACGCTGCACTCACGATATGATACGTATTGCGATACATACAACACGATACGATACGTATCGCGATACATAATATTTGGGTACTGGTGATACTTTTTTGTCTATCACATAGGTACACTTTTACACCATGACTTATATTAAACAATATGTTAGCATAGGTAGTTAGTATATACTGAAATTAAGAACTTGTAATTTTATATGTCAATAATCAGAATGCATAACATAAACGGTCATCCACATATTAAATGATTTAAATATCAAAATAAGCTAAAACTTTAAACTGTAAGGTCTTAAAAAATAAAATGTAAAACAATATTTCTTCAAATATTTTTTTTCATCTTTATTGTATATTCTGAATGTCCATCACAAATAAAAATACAAAAGTTTGGTACACTATCAAGGAAAAAACTAGATAATGTATAATAACAATATGATGTGTCAACACAGTCAGCTAGTCAGTAGTTTGTGCTTTGTATGAAACATCAAAGAAATAATGGCGACAGGTTGTTACTACGGCTCCGTATCGGTCAGAAGTATCGATATGATATGTGTATCAATACAAAAATGAACAATATTCTATGTATCATACATCAGAACGTTTATGTAAGTGTACTTATTATTTGTCTGCTGTTTTACCTCGAAAATAGTCATTCTTTTGTAAAATTCCATAAGCGCGAAGTCGTTATTTCACATAAAAGGTGGTATCCGACAGTTTGCTTATAATTTAGAACGATTTTATTATTAGTTATTATTGTTTTTTTTCCTTGTGTTTACAAATTATTCAACTATCGCCAGTAGTATAATATATACCGTCCTTCTAATATAACATGGTGTTTAGATTGGTTACGTTTATACAAAGGAGGCTTTTTCCTTTAACATTAAAATCATGGTATCTATAGTATACATATACGATATATATATATATATATATATATATATATATATATATATATATATATATATATATATATATATATATATATATATATATATATGACTAAATAGATACTTATCTACTTTAAAAAATGCGATCTGTATTGATGCCATCAATTGTGCTTGTGTTTTTACATTTCCCATGCTTTCATTTTCATCATCAATGAAATTTTTCGGAAGGTCTTGGTTTTATTATTTTATATCACAAGATTAGCAAATAAGGATAATGTATTAAATGTCATTTCTTTTCAAAATGTATAATGTCATAACAACCCTCTTCCAAATGACAGTCTCTTCACTTATCTAAAATAAGACCAGCAGCGCTTTAAACAGTTTCTAACTACAGCCACTCTTGTATTAAGCAGCCAAGCAAGGGACAGCCTAAACTTCACTGCTTAAAACTAGTTGGCTGCTTAAGACAAAATATGACATTATTGATAGTTTGCCCAGAACTGTTAGTTCTGTGCATACTTATAAGTATTACATGTACTTAAATAGTATATCTACTGGAAAGTACTGTTCAAATAAATATTTACTACAATTATAACTGATTTTGGAATGTCAATGTATGATTCAGAATATCAGAAGTTTCTCTCTAAATCATAGACATTTGCTCCATTAGTAGTAGTCTTGTCATGTAGGTACAAAGCATACCAAATTAGTGTAATTTAAATTAGTCACATCAAATTTATACTGAGTGTGCCAACATATTCATAAAATCGACAAATTACCGAAAATGTACATAGATTCGGACGGCCATGATCCGGATGCGTGTGCTTAAATATTCCTTAACAAAGACAGCAACCATCGTGTTATAAGTCGAAGTAAATAATTTTAAACATCATTTAAACAAGGTTTGTGTCAATAAAAACCAAAATTGCACCAATTTTATGTACATGTAGTCAAGTAATGTTGGTTGACTAAGCATAAGCATAAATTAACTCGCTCATAAATTAACGCTTCTGCTACCAATTTCATTCACTACCATATATGCTGAAGATTTAATGGCTGAGGCACTTATTTTGCTCTGACTATCAGGTCGATGATAACGAGAAATCACTTTTGATTGGGAGATCGGCACAGTTAGGTGTGATAATTTGTCGGGATAAAAAGTCAAAACAAATACCGGAAGATAATATCTTCTGAAAGAAGTTCTTAGATATACAGCTAAACAAAGATAGAAATGAGAAATGTTTTTAGTATTCTTTCGGAAACTTTATGACTTAACGCTAAATTGGCATTTTCTCGTCATCGCATCACAATTTTAAAATGACGACAATACAGTCTCAAGAGCCAAAGTTGTTATCAATCATGCCAAAATTTATAATGGATTTCTTTTTACAATAAAGATTGTCCGACTTCATCAGTGATTTCTTAAACAGAGATTACAAATTTTCGACAACAGCCATTTTCAATACTAATTAGCTTTACCCAATGCGCCATACCGATCCAATATATATACTATATAGCTTACCAATTTAACTTTCTATGATATAATTTATTATTAAGAATTAGTTCTCCCGGTGTAAAATAATTGTCCACTACCGACTCAATAGCGTTTCGACAAGAACTCGAGAGGACAATGTAGGATATTTTTGCTTAACTGTATCGCACGGTTCGAACCGTAATTCTTAAGAAACGAACCGTGAACCGAACCGTTAACCGAATAGTGAAAATAGAAGCGCGGTATAGCGTCGTAGGGTATATCCTTACACCCCTGCACAACCACCATTCAAGTTGTCCCAGACCGAACTAACGGTACTTATCAGAGTAAGGTATTAAGATTATTTTCACGGCATGGTATGGCCTTGATGTCAGACAAAAGGTGCTCATTCTGAAGGGTGGGTCAAAATACAGCGGATATTCCTACTTATTGACATGCAATAAAACTAACACTCTCGTACGTTAAGTGCATGCCAAAGGAAGTAACGGAGTATTACATTATTAAGCTCATTAGTTGTTGACATTCATTGCTCACTCCTATATATACACTATTTAACACAGCTAAACGCATAAGCACATACGTCGGACCTAAAGAGAAAAACTGTGCTAAATATCACAATGGGCATTTCCATTTTCATGAGATTCGGCGCATTGTTCTTATATATACTTCTTATACTACCAGAACGTGCTGGTGCTTCAGTTGACAGTGGCGAAGACGGTAAAGGTCCTGATGCACAGACTTTGGTCGCTCTGGGTAAAAAGCTGAACAATCCTCTTCTGCGGCTTATTGGTTACACTTTACTGGAATCGTTCAAAGAGATGTGTAAAATGAATCCATGTGAAAACTGGTCCAGATGGTCACCATGTTCTTCTAAGCGTCAAAAAACTTTCGGAACCAGGACAAGAGTCAGACAGTGTGGTCGTCAAAGCCAGATGTGCAAGTCAGCAGATCAATCTGTGAATGAGACCGAAATTGGATTGTGTGAGGGGTTCTGCCCTGAAATTTATAATATTACGAAAGGTGGTTTCTGTCTGAAGTTTATTAGAGACAGGGTACACAAATCTATAGCTGAAGCTAAGTGTAGGGAAATAGGCGGAAATTTAGTTCATATTGATTCATCATCCAAATCAGATGATGCTGTAGCCTTGGTTTTGACCTTTTCTAAAACCATCTTTTGGATTAACGGTCAGAGGTCAAGCACTGGCAGCCCCTGGCAGTACAGAAACGGAACCTTTCCAGAAACAGACGTGTTTCTGAACTGGGGATCCGGAGAGCCTTCCAACAATACAAATGAGCTGTGTAATGCGCTTGTCTTCAGTAACGGTGCATACTACCGCTATGACGTCGGTTGCAGTGGCTCTTACCTTGTCGTTTGTGAAATCAGTGGCACTGACAATATTTAGATATATCCTACTGCATTAAGCCTTATAGTCTGTTTTCTTTTATTGTCAGTGGTTAAAAACTACATGTCAGTATTTGTGTTATTAATTCTATTGATACATTGCCTTGTTTGCAGAGAAAATGGGGTTCTTAAGCTGCCCAAATTTGATTGAAAACTCACGGAAACAAATGAAAAAGTTACATATGTATTTGCATATATGAACTGTTGAGATACATAATGAAATCGGTACGAAACATGGTACAATTTGCATGTAGATCTATACTGTTATCGTTACAGATCAATTATAACTTATTGTTATGTTCGGTTTAATAATATAAACGGATAATAAGATAACAGAACATAAACGAGTCTTTAGTAGAATGTGTCATATTTAGTTTAGTTTAGTTTGGTTAAGTTTAGATAAGGGTAGGTTAAGTAAGGTTACATGCATATTTTCCCATCATAGATAATGTAATCATATGTATAAAGCGTATAAAGGTTGATCCTAACGTTTTATCTTAAAATTTATGCTGAAGTCGTTCAAATACTTACCAAACTAATTACACATTTGATCTATTTAAGGCATATGGACTAACAACCCGGATCAGCCGATTATATTTACTTCTTCACGTGTTAAAGATGTACTTAATATGTGTTTCCAATGAGCAGAAACTGTAGTTTAGACCTTTTGGTTATATAGTTTATTGGGACAGAATTTCTTCCAACTTATAATAAAAACCGACCTCACACTTTCTTAGTAGAGTCTGTTTGCCTGTAGTTATTAGAGAGTGTTAATTACAAATATAGTTAAATACATGTAATTACATAGAGTCAATAAAAATATAACTACATGCTTATACACCTTGACTAAAGCTATTCTCATCAGCGTATATTGACCACTTTTCCGAACAGTGTGTGTAACAGAGGGGTAAAACCATTTTATACAGTTTATTAACCAACTACTACTATGTGTCGGCTTGTGCGTGTTTTTTCTTTTTGTTGTTGTTTGTTTGTTTGTGTGTGTGGGTGGGTGTTTTTTTATTAACTCTTTATTGCATCTACTGAAGAACAATAAAAACTATGGAAAAAGTACAATTGGATTGTTTTATTGCTGTATTTTAATAATCTTGCTTACGTGTTACTTATCATCTTCTATACCATTAAAATATGAGCGTCGGTATTTGATAGATAAGTAAGAAAGATCATATAAGAATTACCCCACACATATAAATCTACACTACCTCTAGACAAAAGAAAACAGGGTTAATGTAAAAGTGACCAAAACACAGAGGCAAGAAATCAGACACACAAAAAAAAGAAAAATCAGGAGTTTCCGCCGCGGAAAGGTCAGTCGGCAAAAGGACCGACAGGGGTGGTTAAACCTGGTTTGTGATACTCATTGTATACGTAGAAGATTATATCTGAATGTCATTAATTGTGTGTACCACGTATCTCATTTGACTTGGTGTAATATAAATGATGTGTGTCTACGAATATCAATGTTTACACATTTGTAAGGGCTCAGATGTTTGGGATTAAATTTAACAGTTCAGACAAATATTCGAACATAATTATATCATTCACTATATTTGTACAGTTTTGCCTTTGAATGTTTATCTTCCAGGATATAATAGTATTAATAGTGACATGTCTGTGATATGGTACATCAATAAAAATTGAATATATCAGAGCATAAAACTGCGCCATGGTGCATATGTTTGGAGATATTTCTTCACCAAGTTAAATATTTTGAAAAATTGCATTACGTTTGAATAATAATCAATCACTCAATCAATTAATCATATATGGTTAGCGCCAGTAGGCTAACAAACAATAACATTTTACTGTATATGGTAGAAGTAAGCTTAAACTTTTGATATGGCACTGATTACTTTCTTCGCATTATAATACCTGTAAGTACCGACCTGACGTAAACTTGAGCTTGGATTTAACTGCGACATTCTACTCAGCGGTAAATTACACCAGAGTCACTAACATCCGATAATAGAAATCATTTTATTAAACATTCAATACTTTCTATATGATTTTACATTTTAATTTGAGTTAGGTCTAAAATAAATGTTCATACATACTACCGGATTTGGCAAAAAAAACTTTGAGTTTGAAATTCACCACTGCCTCTTACTCCCATATGAACTGAATCTAAAAATTCCGAGTGCGCCATTCCTCTACGAACATGTACAGTAACTTCAGGCTGAGATGACGAGATGATACCAATGACCTACGTCATTACATAACCTTGTTAAGAGACACAGAAGGCAGTAATCTCCGCGAAGAAAATCGCACAAATCTCGGCCTAGTAGATCATGCAAAGTCAGTGGAACACTTGTTGTAATAGCAGTCCGCTGCACATTTCGACCCGTTTCCTCTAGTCAGTGAGAGATATACGTAGGCGGCATAGATCATTCATTAATCTGCATTTCATGTATATCTGAATCACACAACATAATTAACTTTCAGTTTAAAGATATAACAATATTAATGTTAACATTTGAAGCATGCCTAGACACAATTGATGCGTCGAGTCTCCTAAACCATATATATTTGTTCTGTACACGCTCTACTTCTTTCATGGCATGAATAACTGACCGCGAGAGGTCAAGGTCATACATGGTCAATCTTGTGTGCTTCAGACATAACACTATCTGTGACGCAAATAACGTCAATCACATTTAACAACTGATATTTTTTAAAATTACACATAATGCTACATTGCATTACAATGTTGAAAAAGAGTTCTGCACTTTTTCGATTTTGGACTGTCTTAAAATAAAGCTATTACATGTTCTGAAAATGCTTTCGGTCCAAATTAGCATTCATAGTTGACGAACCGTAATTTAGCCACAATTATATTAGATTAAAACCAGATATTTCTACAAGAAAATGGATTGTCTGGCAAATATAATAATATCTAACAAATGGCGATGGCCAACCTTAGGTTAGACAGGTCAGGCAATTGATAGAAATGGGATTGATATTTCCTGAAGCGAAAACAAATTAACGGTGGGATGTAATGTGTGTGATATGTACTGCCAAAAGACATTTACAAGGTATATTACAGATGTTCATGACATTGTATAGACAGTGAATGCAGCACTATATCTGCTTCAAGTGGACACCGTCTCCAGATAACTGAAATACTGTTGATGGGACGATAAACCCAATGAACAAACAATAAACAACTGGGTATATCTCCAAAGTATACATGCGTATACGTCAGTCATAAAAGAGATCACTGACCAGACATGGTAGCGCAATCGGTAGAGAGTCGGCTCCAGCTACTGGAGGCCCCGGGTTCGATTCGGAGCCGCGACATACCAATGTCGTAAAAAAAGTAGTGGTATAGCTCCCTTGCTAACGCTCAAGCCAGGCGCGTATCTGGGCTGTTTTTGAAATTTCGCACAATTACAAGGGAAATAACCTTTGTAGTAATACTTTTGAATATATTCGGTTCTTTTCTAATGAATAACAGGTAAAATGCAGACATGCGAGGAACTTAACGCAAAATATGAACGACTAAAATCCTGACGTGTATAAGTTTGGTCATATTAAACCTTTTCAACTTGATTGGTGTGGTAATAATATTTAATAACATAGAAACTACGGAAATAAAAGATATCATTCCTAACCCGGGTTAAGCATCGACTTTCTTGTGTTTTGGTACTTTTAGATTTTCGATTTTTCGAACGGAGGTTACGCACGTGCGTAAAGTGTGTAATGGCAGAAACGCGCCTGGCTCAAGCAAATATAAGCGTAGTTGCATGACTGGTTGGCCAAGCGTCAGAATGTTGTGACCGGATGAGTTATCATACCAGGTGTTCACGGCATGCTATACACAGTGAAGGAAATACTATATCTGCTTCAAGTGGATATCGTCTCCAGATAACTGCAATACCGTTGATGGGGCGATAAACGCAATAAAAAAACTATAAACAAACGGGTATATCCCCAAAAATGTGCATGCGTATACGTCAGAAAATAAACATTTCACCGATTGGCTTGATAGTGACGCAATAATTTAAATGCACGTGCGGCGCGGATCGTGATTTTATGGGTACGTGAACAGTGAGCTCGTAACTTTGGCCAAGTTCCAATAAACAAACAATAAACAACTGGGTATATCTCCAAAATGTACATGCGTATACGTCAGTCATAAACAATTCACCGATTGGCTTAATAGTGATGCTATTTAAATGCACTTGCGGTGCTGATCGTGATTTTATGGCTACATGTACAGTGACTACCAGTAACTTTGGCCAAGCTTTTTAATATTACATGACCTTATTTCCTTTCAGGTCTATAAATAGTTTAAGATTACGTGGTTTTAACTAATTGGCCGAAAATCAAATTTCCTTCATCTCAAATCAAAGTGTTTCTGCTGTGTAAGTTAAAATTGACTTTATAAATATCAAATTTTACCATGACCAATTCTAGTTATTTCATCATGCTAGATGTCACTTTAATTTATTTTTGTTGCTATTGTTTTTGTTTGTTGTTGTTCTTGTTTTTGTTTTATTTTGCTTTTGTTTTCTTTTGCAATATAAGATATAGTGTTTAGTTTATCAAACCATCAAATACCAGCAGACACTTTAACAAACACCTCAAACCTCAAGCCAAGTAGCCAAAAGGAAATAAGGGAGACATTGTATTTGTATGTACAGTAAAGCCTATTTTCGCCAACACTTATCTAGGTTAGCCAAGAGTGCGCTAAGTGTATTTAAGCAAGCAATGAAGATGGATTTCAAGTCGTGGTACAGCTTGATGTTGGACAATATGTCCACAACGTGCTCAAGGGAAGCTTTTGTGATACTGCTTCGTCCGTCGTCCGGCGTCCGTCGTCAACATTTTGGCTTGTGAACACACTAGAGGCCACAGTTTTTATCCAATCTTCATCAAACTCGGTCAGAATGTTTGTCTGCATAAAATCTTGGATGAGTTTGTTATTGGGTCTCATGGAGTCAAAAAGAACGTCACTAGGTCAAATTTTAGAGAAAAGCTTGTGAACACACTAGAGACCACATTTTAGTCCAGTCTTCACCAAACTTGGTCAGAATGTTTGTCTGTATGAAATCTTGGATGAGTTTATTATTGGGTCACGTGGGGTCAAAAAGTAGGTCACTAGGTATAATCTTAGAAAAAGTTTGTGAACACACCAGAGGCCCCATTTATGGCCCAATCTTCACTAAACTTGATCATTATGTTTTCCATTATGACATCTTGGATGAGTTCATAACTGGGTCACGTGGGGTCAATATGAAGGTCACTAGGTTATTATTGCATTTGATTAGAATACAGTGATGTTGATTTGAAATCTAATGTACTACCATTACGCTGCAGTATTTAAATGAACAATTATGGGTATTCTATTACAATCAACATGTTAACCTAAGACACAAGATTGAACCTATCATTTAAAATACATAAAAATCAGATACGATATCAGAACAGAACAGAATTTATTCATTAGACTTTAACATACATACATTGTCTTTATGATACAAAAACAAACAACCGTGACATACTGTCACCGTGATGTAGGCAAAAACAATCAATATGATTAATAACTTAATTAATTCATTAATGTTTTCTTATAAGAGGAGAGTAATGTTACTTTAGAAAGGAAAATACTCAAATGTAATACAGTCAACTCTCGTTATCTCAAAATCGGTTATTTCAAATTTCCGGTTATGTCAAACTTTTTTTCTACGGTCCCGTTTTTTCCCTATTGTTTCTATATAGTTCGACTCCGCTTAATTCAAAATCGGATGTGTCAAATTATCGGATATATCAAACTAAATTCTTTGTCCCCACACGTATAAAACTGTTGAAATCAGTTGGTCTATCTCAAACTTCAAATTGCTATAAGATGCAAAACGGCAACAATAGTGATTTTCACACCTACCGTGAAACTCGCGAAGATTTTGGCGCGAGTTTTATCGCCAATTATCGGCAATCAGGATGTCACGTAATTTAGAGAGAAGGTTTATCGATTATTATTTAATTAGCTGATTTAATGAACAACAATTTTGTTTATCAATTAACGCTGATTAAAATGTTACATTCTAAGTACTTTTTACGTAAATCATTATACAATGGACAAATAACAACAAAACGATCTTCAACATCTCCTGTATTACAAAATGTACATACCCGCTCTTTTTTCGGTAAATAATTATTTGAATATTGACCTGTTTGCTTTCTTAAAGAATGCGCAGATATATAAATAGAATAATTAATGATGCCATTTCTTTATTGTATATAAGCTTTTAATTATTTAACAGGCTTATGTCACAATTAAAATTTAAAAAATATATTGTTTTATTGTTCTTAACTGTTAATTAATATTCTCCACAACTTACAATAACGATTTTTAATTTGTTGTACTGTGCTCACAGTAAAGAACATTTTGATTGATTTTTTTACATATTTGATTAACTCATTCGTTTTGGTAAATGTGAGAATTTAATAAATCTTTCACGAAATATCTCCAGTGTGCTTCTTTACGTAATGATGGAGGCGTCTGATAACTTAATACCCAAACAGTTTATTTTCCTAAACATGTAATATTAATCTTTCTAATCGGTTTGTTTCGGAAGCTTTAAATGGCGCACACATAAGTGGGTGAGAAAACAAATCAAGGAAGAGCATGGTATAGGGCATCAATGGTGACCTTGAGAGCAATAACTCTTCCGGAAATTAACACTTTCTCACAAACATTAGAGAGTATCGAACCGTAACTCTGACTGGAACTAGACTATCTGCTACTTTGATTGCTACCTTGTTGTCTGCTTTATCTGTTATTACATGCTGCATTGTTAACATCAGCATACCCTCCAGCTCCCGAAAGCGGTGTCAATAACAGCTGCGATTTCCTGTTATTGTCAATCAGAACACCTCGGATAATTCACGAATCATCTCTCGGGTGTATGTAGGTAGTCGGATTACCTCGGTCATTTCCCTAAATGGGACTTCTTTTGTGACAGACGTCAAAACAAAGATGGCAGCTCAGATGACAGCTCACTATAGAACGATGCCTGTAAAACTTCAATTTGTGGCGGCTTCAAATTAAAAACACAAAACAATTTTAATTTACCCAGCGCAGCAGACACGCAGCTGTCAAACGATGGCATTGTTTATGTTTTGTGCGAACCACATTTTAGGGATATTCTTCCGACTTCCGGCGAACAAAACGATCGTGATTTGGGCAAGTATCATTACACCAGATACATCCGAGGGATGATTGTCCCGAGGACGGAATTACCCGAGGAGTTCCGATTGCTGTTATTGTCTGCTGCACTATCGTCCCTATAAACACGCTTTCCATAAGAGGCACCGCTTTCAAGAGTGGCGCCAATAATCAATCGGCAATCGTAATACAGGGCTTGGCTTATGTTGCGATGATTAAAAATGAACATTTTCTTACCCTTAGCAATAAATACCACTAATGTGGTAGATTTTGTTTGTATTAGTAAATGAGAATATGAGATTTAGACTTCCGTGGCAGTTTTTTGGCCAAGGATAAGTTACTTTGTTTTTTCTTATTAGCGAATTATCATAGTAAATTCTATTTTTAATATACATGTATACATGATCTTATTTCTATCAACGTTGAGTAAGTATGAATATTTCATAGCAACATACTATTGGCTGGAATTACATTATATATGGTAAAGGTCATGCTGAAATAATTTACCTACACCTAGGCAATGCTAAAAAGGACCGCCTCGTTAAAACAGTGATATATATTGGTATTATGACATGTGTAATTGAGACAGATACTTCTGAAGTCTTACTTCCATGTTTATCTACGTTCTACGCCTACTTCAGCATAAGTACTGTACAGCCCTGCACAGCCAGTGGCTGTACTGTGGCTTTAGTGTCAGCCACTTCATGGCCGACGGTAATGTGGCAATAAAATGGCGGTCTCCATTGATTTGAGAATGGCATTGTCTTTTAGGGCTATCACGATATGCTTGGATCGTAACAAATGCCTGAGTGTAATATGACATAGCTTAATAAGCTTTATAACAGGTAAACACCGAAACAAAAACGTTATAGGTGAAAAAGGTAACACGTTAAAATAAAATCAAACATATAACTGAAAAATAAAACCACGACAGTGTAGTGCGATATACCTAGAATATACCAGAGTATTAAAGATATAAAAATAATGACGGTTCACGAATGTATTTAGGTTGGTTGTACCTCCACTGTATCTTACATGCGCATCAAAATTTCAAGAAAATGCGATATCTTCAACAAATTTTCTTTGTTGATCTGTCACCCTTTTTCTAGAAATGGTCCAAATATCAGTCGGCTCGGCCATATTGTATTCAATTTGCAACGGTCGTGTTTGATTAAATTGCCAAACAAAAGGTAATGATAATGTTCTAAGTCTTCTTCAACTTGTAGTAATTTTTTAATCCATTAAGATTCATACTCCTATGCAATCAGTCGTTTTTCTTAAATCCAAAAATGAAATTGTCAAATCAAAAGTTCTATTCTTGTTTTTGTATCCTAGCCTCCGTCCTCGCGTCCAAAGTATGACATTTCCAGGAACGATTAAATCAAAAGTCAAAGGTCAAAACCTAGTTTAAAACTCTTATTGAATGGAATACTGAAAATGGAAATGGAGTACGTCACATTTTCCAAGCGGTTTAGCATGAACTCCACTTACATGTATTCGACATTAGACTACACTAAGAAAACATCTAAATATCGTTTTGTTTTTACATAATAGGACTGTCGCCGTAAACCGGTATTTTGGTATATTGCGATATTGGGTAAAGTCAATACAATACCGCGATACACAATGAACATACCGGTTCATACGATATTTTGTAAACTTTGGTTGCTGCCACCATTTTCAGTCGGTTATCGGTGATCGCTTTTCATTGATACATTCGTGAACCTTTGACTATGGATGCACAAAATGGTGGCAGCAACCAAAGTTTACAAAATATCGCAATATACCAAAATACCGGTTTACGGCGACAGCCCTATTATGTAAAAACAAAACGATACAACAAACGTATGATTAAAACGAACTGATTAAAACGAACATTATTTCCACACAAAAAATACGTCGCACAGTTGTTGATAAGATTTAAAATGACAAAATTAACGAATTGTCTTTGGACGCGAGGACGGAGGCAAGGATACAAAAACAAGAATAAAACATAACTTTATTTAGTTTTCTTAGTGCATCGTCTAAAAAGAAAAGCAATTTAAAACAACTCAAGCCTAAACATATGGTATTTAAACCGTTTACAAGTCAGAGAGATAATGTGGGTACATATTTAGCTAAAAGAGACTGTTTAATTTAAGTCTGATATTCATCAAACATGAATAATTACCGAAATTTCAGAGAATGAAGCGCTGCACGATCGTTGTTTATAGTACCGCATGGCGCTATTCCTATGACATTTCCAGGAACGATTACACAAAATAACATAAAGCAGTTTGTTTACATCAGTTCAAAGTGCCAAAACGTGTGTGTATTTATTATCATTATGTCATTTTATTTAGCATTTTTTTCATAATACGCTAAAACGTGCTTTACAAATCAACTATTACAGAAATATTCATCATAAAAGCGGCCAAGAAATGGGCAAACATAACAATTTAAAAAGGCATGCTCTGTCATGTTAAACTGTTAACCTGATCCAGTTATGTTTACCACAGAATTACCTAATGTGGTGTTTCGAACGATCGATGTTCGACCTTTCGAAATAATATAAATGGTTACCGTACAGGATATGGCTTACTGAGGTTCAGCTAGGCAATGGCATCAACTTGTTATATTCTTTTACAGACGTTTACTTTACTTTTTTATCAAAATTGCGAATCTAGTTTTTTTTTGCTGATATGTCTTAACGTTTCAACTTTTGTGTATATATGTTTCCCAATTCTTATACATTTCTTCTAATAAAAAACACAAATTTTAGACCTTTAATTATTCATTATTTAAAGCGATTCATACTGTTGCATGAACGGCACTTCGTACTTTAACATAGAAATCGGCCAAGAAAAAAATACAGACTGTTTTATGTTGGTTAGGGTCTTAAGAGAGCATACAGTTTAGTATAGGCTTAATTATGGCATTTGCGTTTTTTGTTCCACTTCATGTGTTTACATATTTCTGGCGCCATTTCATCTTAAATGTTACGATAATTAGAACCATGTGAATTGCAGTCAACAAACCAATTATATACCGGTTAAGCGTCCAACAAACCACAAACCCTGTAGTCTCTTCATTAGTTCAACAACTACTTGAAACTGTACTTGTAACGACATAGCCCGTTAAAGCCACTTGGCCACAGTTGGTCAAATTTGAGTTTGTTTTCCTGTTAAATTTGCTTAAAAGTAATACATTGTCCATGTTAAACTTCGATGAATAATGGCTAAAATATTATATCTGATAAATTACTTATTATGTGAACATGATTTTCTTTTAAAAATTTGCGTTGACTTTAGGTTAAATGAATCAAAAGCATTGCAATGGTTTTCAACGATCTTAAGCCATTTGACGAGCAATTTAAACTGCACAGAACATGGCGGCGTTTTTATCGTCTTAATTTGATTTAAATTAAAAGAAACGGCTGTATTGCATTTGACTCGCCTGGTCTGGCGACTCGTTAATCGTCTGAGGAAAAACATGTACATGTACATATATAAGTAGGTGATAAAATGTCCTTAACTCTGTAAGTAGCTGTGATTTATAAAAGATTTAGTTTTATAAAAATGCAAACAAAATCAGCAGATTTCCCCGGCAAACAAACAAACGGCAGTGAAACACCACCAACAAAAACAGCATTTATACAAAGCGGTCTAGAGTATCTTGTAACGAAAGCGAAATTCATTTGGAAAGAGTCTTTACCATATAAGACTGTTCGGCAATTTAACCCACGAAGAATCGTAAACAAGTTATTCTTAGATGTAAATATAAACACCGTGCTGAACTGCTTATATACAGATAAGTCATATTCACCGAATGTACAACTGGTATATGGAATCAATAGCATGGTCTTTAAAGACCCAATTCGTGTACAGATCTATATAATGGAGGTAAATCATTTACAATCTTACTATGTCAATATAGAAAAATGAAAGTAAAGGACTAGACCCGAAATCATGTTTGCATTTTAAGACACTCTCATACGGGTAAGTATAAAATCACAGAGGGGTTTTATACTTCGATGACGAATAATGGCCGCTGTGCGAGTAAAGTTACTTCTTATGTCGCTTTGTAAAACAATCAAAAACAGAAAAAAAACACTGTATAATTTCAGAAGAAAATGTTTCGTATTTTGTTTCTTTATTGTTGATGATTTTAATAAATGATAATGATAATTGTGCCAACGGTTGAAGTTGTATTTAAGGTACACATATTGTTGGTATTGTGATTTCTTTTCTCATAATACGTGTATATTAAATCTGAATATTTATCTGCATGACGAGTTTCATCATCTGTTTATCATTTCTTGTTAGTATATGAAAGATTTTGTGCTATTAACTAACTTGACTTAAGCAACTAAATGGCTTTTTAAATAACATATGTTACACACAATTGGTAGACATTCGGTCCAATACTTAGGCACAGATTCATAGCATGACAAACCTGTGAACACATCTTAGGTCAATAAGTTATCATTCATTAACTTTTGGCAGAGCAAAGTTGATGCTGCAAAAATATGCCTCTTCAAAAATGTAGATTAAACATCGGTTTAAAAAAAATGTTACAACAGAGTCACTTTCATCCGATAATATAAACTATTTTACTATTTAGGTATAAAAAGGGCTTATAAATCCTGTGCCGGGTGCCAGCAAAATGCAGTGAGGTTAAAATGAACACTCATTTATTTATTACCTCAAAACTTTACCCCTGTGATCTGAATATAAAAATCCAGAGTGATTTAGGTAACTTTGACTGCCATTTTGAGATGGTTTGACCTCTGTCATACATAACCTGGTACCGAGTGTGCCGCAGAAGATAGTGAGGACCGGCGCGGAATATCGGGAATATCTCGGCCTATAAATGAGGCAAAGCCCACAATAATAATTGCGGTTCACTCAGTTTCGAGCATTTCCTCTAGTCACTAGTGACATTCCTTGTGCGGAATTTTCATTCATAAATCAATGCAATGTAATCTGCATTACACAATATAATCACGTAAACGTCTAGTGTAAACAGATTACAGTATTAATATTAAAACTTGTTGCCTTTGCTGTTGTTGTTGCTGTTGTTGTTGTTTGAGAATTTGAGGCATCATTAAAAACATCATTTATGCAAAGCAAATCATTTTGTATGATCATTTTAACAATTTAACATTTGCAAATTTACAAACAACACCAACAGCAAAGACAACATGAAATACGCCAATATTAGCCCAAATGACATTTAAAACACAATTTTGTAAAGTATTGATATACATGTATAGACATATATCTGACATAGGCAAATTGACGAATGCCACAATTAATTGAACATCAAATTAAACAAATATTTATTTGATGTCTATGTCTTTCCTCTGGAAAATACATTGATTTTAAGAATAATAACAATCGACTTACTGCATTTACCACACGTGTCTTTAACAGACAATGACATATAAATACAATTGTCAAAATATATATTAAAATATGTAAATGTGCCTCAAAGTAGTTCATCTGCATAACATTGTAGTAAAATTACCAAAACAGGTTAGTAGATGTTTGTGTTGTTGTCTGATACCATTGTCTGACTAGCCATTCACACGACTGACTTGAATAGTTCGAACATGCAAATTGTTAGCAGAATCGACAGTTCCTGAATTCAACACAGCAAAGAGTAAACGTCAAAGAATCGTTCTATGAAAAATATTAAGAAATAAACTTTATGAAGGATAAAGGGCGTTTAAAAACATAACTCTTAAGATAAGATGTCAAAATAGAGTATATGTATATTCTTAGCGCAATTGAATATCTGCATTTAGTGCAAGATTTCACACACAACAAGGTAAGTCGAACTGCATCCTCTGTCAAAGCGGTAGTATGCTCCTCGATGTAAGACATATGCGTTACACAACTCACTTGAGCCGTTTGAAGGCTCACCGCTACCCCAATTAAGGAGTACGTCTGTTTCAGAGACGGTGCTGTTTCTGTATTGCCATGGGCTGCCAATGCTTGATCTCTGGCCGTCGACCCAAAACTCGGATTTAGAAAACGTCGAAACCAAGTCTGCAGTAGCTTCTGATTTGGAAGAGGAATCAATATGAACTAAACTTCCGCCTATTGCATTGCACTTAGTTTCAGCTGTCGATTTGTTCAACTTGTCTGTAATTAACTTTAGACAGAAACCACCTTTCGTAATATTATAATCCTCAGGGCAGAACCCCTCACACAATCCAATTTCGGTCTCGTTCACAGATTGAGCTGTTGACTTGCACATCTGGCTTTGACGACCACACTGTCTGACTCTTGTCCTGGTTCCAAAAGTTCTTTGACGCTTAGAAGAACATGGTGACCATCTGGACCAGTCCCCACATGGATTCATTTTACACATCTCTTCCAGTATAGTGTAACCAATAAGCCGCAGAAGAGGATTGTTCAGCTTTTTACCCATAGCGACCAAAGTCTGTGCATCAGGACCTTTACCGTCTTCGCCACTGTCAACTGAAGCACCAGCATGTTCTGGTAATATTAGAAGAATATATAAAACCAATGCGCCGAAACTGATGAAAATGGAAATGCCCATTGTGGTATCGAGCACAGTATTTCTCATTAGGTTCTACGTATGTGCTTATGCGTTAAGCTCTATCAAAATATTATATATATATAGGAATGAGCAATGAATGTCAACAACTATTGAGCCTAATAAGGTAAGATTCCGTTACTTCCTTTGGCAAGCACTTGACGTATGAGAGTGCTAGTTTTATTGCATGGCAATAAGTAGGAATATCCGCTGTATTTTGACCCAGCCTTCAGAATGACGACCTTTTGTCTGACTTCAGGCCGTACCATGGCGTGAAAAAATAATCTGTATAACTTACTGTGAAAGGAACAGTTAGTTCGGTCTTGGAAAAGTTGGCTTGGTGGTTTTCGAAAAATCATACTTAAGAACCCGAGGTTATACAACTCGCAGATTGAGGTTGCGAAAATTCTCGAGCCTCTGTTTCAGTCAATTAAAAAAAATGAAATCGGACCAATCAGATGCTCGATGATCTAATTCTCGGCTTTCAATAAGATCAAAAGTTCCTTTCAATGATATCATAACTTATCTAAGAAAACGTCAGCGCCTGGACATTTTTATTCAAATAGATCGGTTTTCATTTCACTGCTTGAATTTAAGAAATTCCTCAGGAAGTACGAGGTTAGAGCTCTGTAAATCTGTTTAAGAACCCCAATAGGCTCCAGATGCCGACTTACAGTGTGAATTCGTTAACTGTTTAGTTGCTCTTTTTGTTTAATGACTCATTACATATTTGTTCTAACTTTTAGTTTTTGCTTGCATGTGAATACCTCAGTCTGTACTGTCTGTGAAAAGGCTCTGAATTTTTTTTGTTCTGTCCTAAGGGTGGTTAAGTGGGGTAAAAAGGTCGATCTTTTCTGCCATAGGAAACTAAATTGATTTTAAACTTCTTTTTGTGTATGCGAGAAAGCATTAAATAAAGTCTTTGACCATCTTCTTCGCTGTTTACCGGCTTGTTTATTTTGGCGACGCGCTAGAGCACGAGCCTGTATATGCATTGTTCTCAAGAACTTACACGTGGGGAAAGTTTATTTTGCGGACTTCATAACCCTGATCAAATACGGGTCCTACTTCGGTAAACGGCGATCTATTTTATTTATTTATTTTTATATTTATGTATCTCTCTCTCTCTCTCTCTCCCTCTCTCTCTCTCTCTCTCTCTCTCTCTCTCTGTGTGTGTGTGTGTGTGTTTGTGTGTGTGTGTGTGTGTGTGTGTGTGTGTGTGTGTGTGTGTGTGTGTGTGTGTGTGTGTGTGTGTGTGTGTGTGTGTGTGTATGTGTGTGTGTGTGTGTGTGTGTGTGTGTGTGTGTTTTAGATGCAAACATGGCAGTAACGAAAGATTTTGGTTTATTTCTTTTTTTGTTATTAAATTTTCTAAACCTTTATGTACGTGGAAAGTCTGTACACCCTTACTTATGACAGTAGATAGGAATGCTCTTCGGCACGCCCTTCGCAGTTCGGAATGCATGTAAACAAATTGAGATTATCTCAATTAGCAACAAAACATTCCATTGCCAGAAAAAAACTTGTTTTGAACGATCCATTGAGTATGAATGTTAAAAATTTGACTTCAGATGCAATATTTGTGCAACATTTAAAGATACTCCCAATATAGGAGGGTTTCAACTTCAAACCCTAGCCCTGTCAAGACAAGTTTTCTAAAGGATCTTATTAAAGATTTGGATGGTCAATTCACTTGCATAAGAGAAAAACGTGCAACACGTCACGAACGCATTTGTAATATGCTTGAAGTGTTCTTAGTCAAGAGGTAAAGGTTATAGACCGGGATCAGAACGTTATGGGTTCAAACCTTATATCTGACATGTCATTTTGTTTCTTGTCGAAGACTTTTATTACACTAACATTTTGCACAAAAAAAAAACAAGTTTAGACTTATTAGACTAATTATTACTACCTAACACCCAGATTAACTAAGTAGCAGTATCCATCTTGGATACTATTAATATTTGTTTTTCATATAAATCAGTTTGATATTTTGTCGTACTCCGGTCCTATATTGAATGACATACTATCTTTCACATGACAGTAAATTTGTTAAGTTACATTCTTAATGTCAGTAATGTCAGTTCAGTGTGTAATTATAAACTAGTAGCACACAATTGCGTAAAAACATTGCTTTGTTACAACATTACTTCCATCGGGATCATGGACATACTAGATCGTTCTGTGTTACTGTTTCCCTCATGGTCTTCAGCCATTCCACTTTAAACTGTGTGAAGTAGGTCAAGTTTACGAAAACATAGACTATGTTCTTCGTATTCATAATCCAGATGCAAAAATGCTTCAATAAAAACAGCTCTAAAAATTAAAAAAAAATAAGATACTAAGAATGGTAAAAAAACATACTATGTTCCAGAAAAAAAATAGATATGAACAGTAATGATTTATAGGATGTGAAGCTCTGCAGATATGCATTTTCTGCTTGTACAATTTAGATTTACAGTTAATTGTAATAAGTTTGACAACTTCCGTCTTCTATATCCATATATAGAACATCCTGAATAATGGTGTCGCGTGTTTTTTTCTATATTTTTTAGACCATTCTTTGGTCTTATTAAATAACTTTATAAATACTTTCTGAAGATATATATAGTTACTGAACACTTAGAATTAAAGCATAAATTAATAAAGCAATTATGTCTTTGTTTCTTTGTCCCATATTGCTTTGACCTGTTAACATGTTCCATTTTTTGCATCGCCTTTGATGTCTTTGTTTCTTTGTCCCATATTGCTTTGACCTGTTAACATGTTCCATTTTTTTGCATCGCCTTTGATGTCTTTGTTTCTTTGTCCCATATTGCTTTGACCTGTTAACATGTTCCATTTTTTGCATCGCCTTTGATGTCTTTGTTTCTTTGTCCCATATTGCTTTGACCTGTTAACATGTTCCATTTTTTGCATCGCCTTTGATGTCTTTGTTTCTTTGTCCCATATTGCTTTGACCTGTTAACATATTCCATTTTTTGCATCGCCTTTGATGCTTCGCATCAAAGACTTTTCCTGTATGAATATTATTATGAAACCGTTCGGTTTCTCTTCTAACTAGAAAACATTAAACCGACAGTGATTATTTCCCGTAAGGGTAATTATTACTTTTTACCAAAACGCAGATAGATTATTTTATTTTGTGATTGTTGTTCAGATTGTTTAAAGGCTAATTATGTAAATTTGATTATTCACAAATTGCAATTGATTAATAATTAATTGATTGATCTATTTTAAAGAAAAAAACAATAGTTGCTGAACTATTTCAACTCTTTAAAACATCTATGTAAAACTGCAGAAACAAAATATACAAACAGAAAAAAAAAACGATATGTACATTCAGGTACAAGTGAACGAAAGGCAATATGGAAGATCAGCCATTCTTATCACTTTGATTTCTACCAACTAATCAGAGTATTATTTAGAACCACGATTTTGTCAATGAGTTCACTTGAGAGGCGACTTCTCAAATTTGCAACATTCTGTCCGATGGATTTGGCGTGGCTGGCACACCGAGCACTCTCTTAGCTACAAAAGCTACGCGATGAAAACGGTGTAGGTTTTCTCGCCAGCAGTCCAATGTGTCACAGTCTACGGACCACTTTTCGATGTAATTTGCTAACTCATCAACATCACGTCGTCTGTCAGGTAAAATCCCCAGAAAATCAAGCTTTGACCGTTTTGGATGGTGCAAACTTCTCGTGCGCACTTATGCTCAGTGGCTCGTCGTCCATACGACACTCCAACTCCTGCTCGGCCATCTTACCAGGATCATGGAAAAGGAGCTGCGTCACTTCTATCGATGATGAAATGGAGGTCCGAGAATAGCATTCGACTTGGCAGATTCTTCCGTTCCTGGATAAAACAGCCGCTGAAGCTCATCCTGCAGGACCGTTTTCAAGGTGAGTCTACTCCTGTGATATCCAGCTTACGAAGAGGCCGGTCACTACACGGAAAATGACGTCGGGTTATATACGACTGTTTCCGTAAATTATTGAATTCATGTAAACATTGTATGAATGTTAGCGTTTAATAAAAATCGTCATTTTTATCATGTCGAAGCGTTGAAACTACAGTTGATTGATTGTTTGTGTGATGAACGAATTTGGGGTATTTTTTGTGTATGATTATTTTTAAATCAATCGATAAAACTTCATAAGCAATTGTTTTATAAATTGACGTCTGCAATGCATAAGTTGACAGTTTGCGATTCCACAACATTGTACATGTATTTATATTTTGGCCGTTTAAATAATAAGCCATAACAAGTATGCAGTATTGAAATTTACAGTTGTACAGTGTAGCTATATGTTGATAAGTTTTGTGAAAATTAATAGGCATTTGTTTAAAATTCAGTATTATTTTAAACATTTTATTTCTAAAATAGATTGATTACGTCTGCGGTGGCACGTAAAGACAAATATCGATACTACTCAAACAGAGATGTAAATCACCAAATAGCGCAGTAAGTTAAGACATAATTCTAAGGAACGCAGTCTCTAAAGATCAAATCCACGCCCGTCCCCATTTTTTCCTTTTTTTTTTCTTCTAGCAACATTTTTACAATATTTTTTATACAAACGAAACATATATTAACAGATATATAAGTTCATATACACTAATCATTTTTTTTAATTAATATTGACGGTGTATTTCTCATAAATAGCAGGACCTTCAAGAAGTGATTAACGAACACTTTAATAACGGGACCACAGAAAGAAATTATTAACAAATGATTAGGAAAGATGAATTGCAATTAAATGATGACATGGAGCAGATGAAACCTGGTGTACAGTTTGATATGGCCTGTTTTGAAAGTTCTACCGGATATTAGTCTGACTGTTATGAAGACGTGTACGAAGAAGGCAGTCAAAACGGCACGTGTAGTAATGAATGCTTAAAAAGATTCCAAACAATCAAGTAATTGTGAATATTCTCACAATGCGAGAAATGCATAAAAATGTAAAAGAAGCACTTATAATGGCCGCACATAACAATGTAGTCACATATGACAAGAGATGCAAAGATTGCAAACGAATAAGAACGAGGCAAACGTACATTTTCAAAGGAGAAAAGATTTGCAGAAGTGCATTTTCGAAGTACTTTCGATGTTAGTGAAAAAAACAGTAAAAAAATACGAAGGCATGTACGTTCATATGGCAAAGTTCCCCGAACGCACGACACATTACGAAGGCCAAAGCACTCCCTCACGTTTACTGATGTTGAGAGAGTAGTTCAATTTATCATGGCGAACGGAAATAACCACGGCCTTCCCCAACCAGCAGCACCCCGGGGTCGAGACGACACAGCACCGACCTTTCTTCCAGCAAGGACCACGACGAAAGAAGTTCACAAGCTTTACGTGGAAGGTTGTATGAGTTTGTGCATCCGAGTTGTTCGGTACACAGTATCACTTTAATTTGGAGGCAGTGCTGTAGCCACATTTAGGTTAGTACATATCGATGTTGTATATTTGAAAAATTTTCAAACCAGTTAGTGGATACTTTATTCTTACAACTGTGTCATTTCTAGGAACCAAAAACGTGTTCGTGTATTAAACTGATAAACAAGATGGAAGTGATATAAAGATTGAAAATAACCCTTTCTACAAACAATCTTAATCGTTTATTTTTTTTTTTTTTTTGTTTATTTGTTAAAAATATATTGGTACTGTGCAGAAAACATTTTATTTATTATACTCATTCTTTTTTTAAGATCACGACACACGAGACTGACGTCTGTGTGAAGTGTGAGATACTGCGCCGATGCGTGAATGAAGCTCGTACCGATGAGAATTAACTGAAGACACCACAAGATTATACTTCATTTATTTATTTATTTATTTATTTATTTATTTATTTATTTGGATTTTACGGCACATCGATACTGAACAGGTCATACGGCGCCGAATACAACGAGGTTTTAGGTAAATATAGAATAATCAGGTTAAAACTAAACTATGTTAGTAAAATATAGAAAAATACAAAAATCTATCAGGTTATAATAATGTAAACTACAGTCGAAAATAGGTGAATATATTGAACGGTTTAAAAATGTATAACGGTTGGTAAATAAACAGTTTAAAATTGTATAACTTATTAAGAATACTAATCTCGTTCAAGAAGCAAACAAGTTTAGAATCTGACACTGTCCTAAACAGTTAGTACATGTTATTGACATTAAAATACTTCGACCGTATGTGGTTTGTGTCGATACACTGTAATAAAATATGGTTGACTGTCAGTGGTTCCTGGCAAGAAACACATACAGGTTGAACTCTTTTTTAAAGATCTGAACGAGTTAATCTAGTATGTCCAATGCAACGGGTAAGAGCTACGTCTTTCCGTCGACTTTCTCTGCAAGCAGAGACATTGGCACCGACGTTACGTTTAATTACGTTTAATTTGTTACAAACAATACTGTCTCAACTTGTTTGCCACTTGGTTAAAATATGTCGGTAAATAAGTGGATTAAAATCAGTGTGTGGGATGCAAGCTCTGTCTCAGTGAGGGCTGAGACAGATTTTGCACCCCTGTTTGCATCCTCGTTTCCTCAGGTGCCTACATGACTAGGAAAACAGAACGAGATTTCGTTAGTGTCATATAATTTTAAAGTTTGACAAGTACAGTGCGAACATTGGGATTTGAATAATTTTGTGAATTTATGCTCTGCAATACAGATAATGAGTCTGAAAATATAACATTTTTTTCACCGGAATGTTCTGGAATGAAATCAAAGTCATAAGCCTTTTCAAGATCGAAAAACGCACCTACTAGTGTACCTTCTTGATAAAGGCATCACGAATGAGTGTTTCTAAACGAACAAGATGATCGACTGTGCTACGTTGGTGTCTGAATCCACTTTGATATTCTGAAATTAAGTTGTTGGACTCAAGATACCAGACAAGTCTATTATTGATCATTCGTTCTAAGGTTTTACAAATACAGCTCCTCAAAGCAATAGGTCTATAGCTTTGAGAATCCGTTGGTTCCTTGCCTTGTTTATGAACCAGAATAATAAAGGCATTTTTCAAAGAATCGGGTACTTTACCGGATATCCAAATTTCATTAAAGATTGACAAAAGTAAGTTTAGAGATCGAATTGGTAAATGTTTTAAGAATTGATACGGTATGTCGTCTGGACCAGCAGTGGTATCATGCGATTTATTTAGAACATCTTTAAGCTCTTTTAAGGAAAAGGATTGATTGTAAGTTTCGTTCTTATTAGATTTAAAATTAACCTTTTCCCTTTCAGCAGAGTGTTTAAAGGTTTGAAATTGAGGCGTGTAGTTGGCCGATGAGGAATTTTGGGCAAAATTTTCAGCCGGTGTGTTCGAAATGTTTTGTTTATCTGTTTTTTATTACGGTGCGATTTGTTTTAAGTTGGTTAACAGTTGAATATGATGGTTTACCGCTAATCATTTTAATAGCAGACCAAACGTTTTTGATGGAAGTCTTGCCATTTATTTTTAAAACATACTTTTGCCAAGATGATCTTTTGGCATGTTTAATAGTCCGGCGACTTTTAGTCCGTTCTTTTTTAAGGTTTTTAAGATTTGTATCGATAGGTCGAACATCAAATTGCTTTAATGCCGCCCTACGTTTACGAATAGATTTTTTACGCTTTTCATTTTACTGTTATTGGAGTGAATATTATGTTTAACGTTAGGGTCGAAGATTTAAGCAAATAAGATGACCTATACTCTCACTGTTGTTAACGTAAGGTGAATTTATTTAAAATATTTGTTTATTGTGTGTTTAGAAATGGTGGCCACGTGATTTTATATGTGAGCGTATAATTTTCGCAGCGTCTATTTTTTTGTATTCTTATTGAAGAAAAATTCTGAAACTTACTGAATTGATATTTACTACTATTTTGTTCAATTGTTTGATAATTGATAACTCAATTAATTAGTTACACTTATACATCGTTGGTCTTTATTTATTATTCCTTAATATAAATTAAGGTGGAGTCCAATCAATAAAACAACATTACCCCGGGTGCCGTAACAATATAAAGAGCTTTGGATAAACTTTTTTGGGTAATACATGAATAGAACTTAAATGACTTAACAACATTTTTCATGCAAACAATTAAGATACATAATATGCACCAAGTTGCATATTTAAAATGCTAAATGCATAATAGTTTTTTCTCCATCTATCTGACCTATGATCAGACGACAGTTAAAGTACTAATTGCTTGGGAGGACCTAAACTGACCGCTGACAACATGGTGACCGCTCTTAGCACGTGACCACTAGCACAAGCTTGACTATTTAACTTATGGAGTCACTATCGGGGCATTTACTGTTCTTCTAACCGACGTATACATGTGTGGCTTATATTCCAGCATGTCCATTGCAAGCTTTTCTAGGTTGTGAAGCTTCAAATAGTAATTGGAATTTGCGGGCATTTTTGCCGATACTGTGCAACATGTTTATCATTACAACACAGGGGCACTTATGAGGTGCCCAGGGACTGAACCCGGCCGGTCCATTATACTGACACCGACGAGTCAGGCGTACTGCTGTCCCCTTAGCCCCGAGCGTTAGGAGGGAAGAACCTACTACCAACTTTAAAGTCTTTGGTTTGACCCGGTCGGGTTTTAAACCAGAGATCTCCGGATCCGCAAGCCGACGCTAACCGTTTGACGGTGAATTTTGTAAAGCCCCAGTATTGTTTTCATTTATAAATGTTAACGTTACTCACCGTTAGATTTAAACTTATTTTTTATAAGCCGGTTTTTAGCATAAGCACATGGATAATGGCTGTTGCTCTTGTTACATATACAGAACAAGCAACCTTTTACAAGAGTTTTACCTAAATTCTGTTTGATAAACTGCGTCTCATATTACTTTGAATATGTGTCATCAGTTTCTGCGAGTCCGCTTCATTTACTTCAGCATTATTCCTCAATAAATGTTTCTTATCCTCAGAACCTGTTCATATGTTGAGTAACCACTTTTTTTAATCCCAGGAACCACTTGTTACATTATGAAACCACTTTTAGTAGGTTTTGTTCACATTGTGTTTTATAAGCAGACTAGTAACTTTGACGCAGTAGCCATTTTGTTTGTACCGTAAGTCTGCTTAGCGGCTCACCCGATTTGCCTGTTAGTTAGAAATGTTTCATCTATTTAATCCACGAAAACGTGCCGTCCAGGTACAAAAAAATGTGTTTTAATATTTGTTTTCTGTATAACTATGTGCTTAATTCATTGTTTAAGAATACTTCTTAAAGCGCACTATATCTTTTGCACGTGAATTTTTTGTGTGTTCTATTTTGCACATTATTTTCTTGTGCATTCTATTCTGCACAAGATTTTCTGGTGACTGCATAAGATTTTCTGGTGCATGCACAAGATTTTCTGGTGCAGGCGCAAGATTTTATGGTGCATTGGAATCAATATAAATAGCTGTGAGTTTCCTCAGTCGAGGACTCCAGCACTTTGCAGACGTTAGTTTGATTCGATCATACTTTATTTATTTTTATTCAATTCATTGGACAAGTAAATTCAGCAGATAAATATTTTAAATTAGGAAATACCTAGTTAACGTATTATTCAATATTTTTGCTGTTATTAGA
The DNA here is from genome assembly GCA_007844125.1 of Sinonovacula constricta. Classification (NCBI taxonomy): domain Eukaryota; kingdom Metazoa; phylum Mollusca; class Bivalvia; order Cardiida; family Solecurtidae; genus Sinonovacula; species Sinonovacula constricta. The sequence continues at coordinate 46,764,507 of CM017565.1, read as the reverse complement.
GTGAATAGTATTTTAACGTTAGGTCAAAGATTTTAAGCAAATAAGATGAATTTAACTGTTACTGTTCTTAACGTAAGAAGTTACACTCATACATCGTTGGTCGTTATTTATATTTCCTTAATATAAATTAAGCTGGAGTCCAATCAATAAAACAACATCACCCCAGGTGCCGTAACATTACATGAAATTGGCATTTTATTCAACTTCGTTTATTTTATGCTCGTTTATCTGGCATCTTAATGTAAGGTTTTATACATTAATTTTACGTAACAAAACCATAACCTATATTGTCATATAGATATGTGTTAAAGGATTGTTTTATTGAATACCTTGTAATAATCAGCATACAGAAATTAATTTGCCTACCCTTTCGTGATAAATATTGATAAGCTTTGTCTGTAAATTACGGATGTTTTCTGTCGCAAAGTCCACACGTTCATTCCGCAATTAAAAAGTTTGTCAGATTGGTCTTGTTAACGGGAAATAATTTCAAGGTTTTTTTTTGGGGGGGTATTTTTACAAAATTATGTTTATTTTCGAGACAAAACGAAACACAAAAATTATACGAAGAGCTCTATGCAGTTCGTAAAAAAGCAATTTCAACTTCCATAAGCTATTCCCTACCCAAAGTTTCTAAGTTCTAAATGGTTATTAAGAGCATTTTTATTTGTTTGATATACTGGAAGTAAATTGAGCGAAGAATGATATATGTGTAAGGAAATTTAGCACCGTGTTTATATGTAAAACGAACTTGCTTCTTGGCCAATATAAATTTCTCGTGGGTCATAATGCCAAAAACTACATTTAACATGATAAAGATTTATCCTGGGTCATAGTGCCAAACACTACCTTTAACATGATAAAGATTTATCTTGGGTCATAGTGTCGAACACTACCTTTAAAATGATAAAGACTTATCTTGGGTCATAGTGCCGAACACTACCTTTAACATGATAAAGATTTATCTTGGGTCATAGTGCCGAACACTACCTTTAACATGATAAAGACTTATCTTGGGTCATAGTGCCGAACACTACCTTTAACATGATAAAGATTTATCTTGGGTCATAGTGCCGAACACTACCTTTAACATGATAAAGATTTATCTTGGGTCATAGTGCCGAACACTACCCTTAACGTGATAAAGATTTATCCTGGGTCATAGAACCGAAAACTACCTTCAACATGATAAAGATTTATCCTGGGTCATAGTGCCGAACACTCGTTCTAGTTCTCAGTTCTCTCACCGTTTCCACCCTTTCATCTAGTAACTGAGTGTTATTCATGCGCAGCAGTTTTCATTCATAAATCAATGCAATGTAACCTGCATTACATAATATAATTACGTTACCTTCTAGTGTAAACAGATCACAATATTAATATTAAAATTTGAACACACTTGACGCGCCTAGTCTTCTTATACATAGATGTATGTTTGTTCTGTACACGCACTACTTCTTCCCAGGCATAAATAAAAGACAGCGAGTAGTCAATAATATGCAGGATCAATACTTCGTGCTTCCTTAATCCAGCTTGTCTCATAACTCAGGACGGCGTCTTAAGCGACACCGCCCAAATATGTCTATAACATGCAAATTCAACTTAGACAGTGACTATTTTTATTTACATCTTTAATTCAGGTTCACCTACTGCGCATGTCTCTGTTCACCAGTATGTTGTGAACTAACTATGTGGTAAAGCTATCTTGGTTATATTTTATCACTTATACATGTGCGCTGTAGGTAATAGAGTCGTGAAAAATAAAGAGTTGCGATCATTGTGGTTGATCATTGTGGTTGAGACGTTTACTGTTACTGTACCAGTAATAGATAGTTTCCACGTGATGTCATCGACACTGATAAGACATTTTAAGGCAGCCATCTTTGTGGGCAGAAGCTAATGCAGGCCGAATTTGGGAAATATGTGCTGTTTTAAACTCACCACTGTGTTTTTATTTTTCAGTCTATTTTACTGAATTTTATATCAAATTTAACAGCTTTTATAAAGTATTTTAGATATCAAAACTATATTTTAATAGTTTAAAGGGTTAAAGAAATACAACCGAAAATGATATACTGTTTATTTTGTTTCAAGTATGAGGCAATAGTTTTATTTATTTCTGTGTATTAATCTGTGTGCATTTATCAATTGTAAAAATATTGAATTCTAAAAATATGAATTTCAAGAGCATTCCAATGGTATATAGCTTTTAATTTTCGGACCAAAAATAAAGAAATTACAAGAAAATAAAATTTACCCTTCTATACAATTCATATGAAATTCCCTTGAAGTTACCATCAAAGATGGTAGCCAAGATAAGGGATTTTCACTGATGTGGAAACTATCTATAGTTTGTCATCCTCCTGGGGTGCAGCCTTCCTCTCTACGAGTAATAGTTTGTCATCCTCAGGTGGTGCGGCCTTCCTCTCTACCAGTCATAGTTTGCCATCCTCAGGTGGTGCGGCCTTCCTCTCTACCAGTCATAGTTTGCCATCCTCAGGTGGTGCGGCCTTCCTCTCTACGAGTAATAGTTTGTCATCCTCAGGTGGTGCGGCCTTCCTCTCTACCAGTCATAGTTTGCCATCCTCAGGTGATGCGGCCTTCCTCTCTACCAGTCATAGTTTGCCATCCTCAGGTGGGGCGGCCTTCCTCTCTACCAGTCATAGTTTGCCATCCTCAGGTGGTGCGGCCTTCCTCTCTACCAGTCATAGTTTGCCATCCTCAGGTGGTGCGGCCTTCCTCTCTACCAGTTATAGTTTGGTGGTTCCTCGACCAAATAGCTGGGCCAGTATGAAAGACTGAAATCATATAATAAATTAATTACATTATAATTTTTTCATGGTGACTAAAAGTAATGATAAATAGATACTATTTTATCTTACTCTTTACACTGCTATTATACTCTAACGTGTGGATGCCGTAACTCAGCGATAGAAATATAGGTCTTTGTACTCACAAACAACTGACTTCAGTGCCATTAGCGCTTTGATTTATAAGCGGCACCCGTAATTGGTTCCCATTTCCAGTCGATTACGGTCGACAAATTCATCATGACATTGACTAAACATCTGAGAAAAATAGTATGTATAATAGTGTTAACTGTTGATCACAAAATAAATTCAAATAATTTAATTTAAACAACACCTTTTCCACATGACATCACACGTAATATAAATTATTCCATATTGGAAGGTTCGGCCTTTATATTTTCGTACTTAGGATGGAATTGTTTAACATGTATTGCTTCAACATATTCATCTTATATTCTCACATCTCCAGTTTAAAAAACAAGAGCACTAGTCAGGATGTTTAGTAATTTTCTGCTTTAAAATACATGTACTGGCTAGTCTGCATTTACTCAATTTCTTAAAATACCATGGCATTTTATTTTTATTTTTTTTTATATTTTCATGCGTTTTAATTAAATTACTGATCTTAAATAAACAACAACATTTCTTTTAGTAAATAAGACTTTTTAATTTTATTTTGTAGGATGTTGTGAAATATATTCAGAAGCAAGGGCCCCTCTTTGGTTATAGTGCTGCTGTAGGGACAGATGCTAAGAAGACTGTGGTTGTAGAATACAGGTATAAAAGAGCATCCTCTATGAAAATGTGCCTTCTTTACAAAATTTTATCTTCACTTTTTATATTATAAATCATCATTGCATCTAAAATATGCACACCACAGCATAAAGTACACTTGAATACCTTAAAGATTAGGTACATTCTTGTGCACCCAATATGTCCCCAAACTTTATATTTCTTCTGTAAATTTATATTAAATTTCGTGTAAAAAAAAATTAACTGTTAAAATTCAGTGATGCCTAACCTAAAGTACAAACAATTTTGAGGGACAGTGCATTTTGTCAAGAGGTATTTATTTTATAACAAAATTTTATAATGCTAATACCGCAAAGATGGTCGCCTGACAATCATATAGGTTAGGGCTATGTTTCTGACAATATTTTATATGCATGACCATGATTTATTAAATATCTACTGAAAAGTAATACTTTATTAGTAGTACACACATCTTTTAAGGAGTATGCAGTATTCCAAAGAAGTATTGGGTAACTCATCTGGTACAATTATGGCACAGACAAAATACCTGCAATTAGTTTTAAGCATGTTTAAAGCCTTTAAGTTGGTATCAAACAGTTTGCCCATATGTAACAATATCTGTCCACTGTTCGGTGATTTAAACATAATTTCTGCAGAAAAAAATCTTACTTTAGTCCCAGCTTTGATGATTTTCTACAGTATCTCACTTTTGGGGCAGTAAAACTCATTGATCAACACTTAAAATGTTCATTCTTTTCAAATCTATAAATGAGAACAATTGATATTTCTGCTAAAAATAGACATCGACGTCAAAGCGAATGATGTGTATAAGCTAAAGCATATGCGGTCACATTGTTTTCTTAGTTTGAAAATAGCCAACTGTGCAGCATGGCTCAGCTAGGAAATACATGATGATTGTGGCGTTATGGTACACTTTTCAGACAGGCGTAGTACATCAATAAAAGGTATTTTGTGAGATCTGTTCAGGTAACAATAGTTTATTAACATGCTTAATGAAAATATTTTCAGTCCAAACTGTTGGATACCACCTTTAACACAATATTTATCGAAAAATCTTATGGAAATTTTTACTTTCATACCATTTCAAATAAATTTAAGAGAACATGTGGAACAGGTGAGAAATATTAGAAAAATCATATAAAAAAAAAAGTACAGCTTTTTGCTCTGAAATTTAATATTGATATCTATGCATTTGATTATTTTTTTCCTCAATTATAAAAATGAATACAATAAAATTAACAACAAAGGAAACTGAAGCATCATAAATGTATTCCATATTTTATTATTGCAACTTCAATAGTTCCATGGAGTGGTGGACTAGGTGTGTGAAGTATGAGGCAATTGATCAATTTTTACAGTGTAGTGAATCTTATGTAAAATTGATTTATAACTTTGTTATTTGCCATGTAACCTGTTGATTGATAGGAGTGAAGGGTCCTCGATTCGTTATACAGTTGCTGTAAAGACAGTACGGTTAGATGGCGTTGAATATGATGTGGTCTCACATTTTGTTACTTGGGGAACATCCTTGACAGTTGTGTTGACACTGCTGTTGACAGAATTATCTGTAGGGATTGAAGAAGGGTAGGGTGGCGCCCATGGCAAAGTGGTAGAGTCGCCGATTTGTAACTCCTCTGACTGCTTAGCCTCTCACCTTGTGGGTTCGAGTGCCATTTGGGGTGAAGGACTTAATGTGAGAATGTCTTCCAGCTAACCTGCTGTGCACCAGTGGTTCTACCCAAATATTTGTTTGGGGTCTTCCGCCACCAAAATAGCTGAACGTTGCTTTAATGATCAAATTGGTCGCTGTGATGTGTTACAAAAACAAACATGAAGAAATTAACTGAGTTAGTTCCATTCCATTCCTCCAAAAATCCATCTCTGAAAATGATGTATATAACTGTATCTGCATGATGTATGGAAGCGCAACTTGGTTATTAACTGTCCATAAGGAAAGGAAGATGGCAACAATGGAAAGTAGTATTTTAAGAAGTCTCATATGGCACAAGCTGTGTGAGCAATCAACATATTTTACTTTACTGGCACTGACATGTACTGAGAAATATGATGGTTTGGTCACAAGGTCCAAAAACAGGGTGATGATTGGGTCAGAAAAATATGGGACAACTGATATGTCCCAGGGTTAAGGCCTTGTTGTTGGTCCAAGAATATTGTGCCAAGCCGTCATCATGGAAGCACTGATGGGCCTAGATTTGATGTCAGAAGAAGCACAGGAAGGCAGAAAATGGCAGGCAGAAAAAAAGGAATACTTGAATTAGTTTGTAAAATGAACAATGGCTGGTCAAGACAGTTTAAGAACATGTTCGTCAGGGTGACAAAATAGACAACATGCTAACACCATGTAGATAGTTCTATACAACAAAACCTAACCATGTAACTGACACCGACAAGCACCTGCTGTATACGATCACGTCAAAGCCCTTCACAAAGTTGTTCTTTAGTTGACAACACATAACAATGTGTCAAGCTCTAATTGGACCCAAGACAATGACTTTACAGTGTTAATCGCTAATCTGATACGACTGCATTATCCATATAATTGACTGACTTGTACATAGTCATTCATTCCTTTTAACCAAATCTGTATCTGCTGAATGTTATAACAGTAAAAATAACATCTGACTTGAACCACCTCATCAGATTTATGGTATGATTTACATTTCCAGCTCTCCAAACATAGCTAAGCCTTTCCATGCAGGACACCTTCGGTCCACTATCATCGGCAACTTTATCGCCAACATCTACGAGAAGTTTGGATGGAAGACAGTGAGACTAAACTACTTGGGAGACTGGGGAACACAGTTTGGTCAGTTTTTGCTTTGTTTATTTAAAGATGTTGCATAGTGACAATCATGGTTATTTTAGCTATATCCAGATATTTTGGATTGAGAAAGAAGACGCCTGACAATTGTCTGGGTAGAACCACTGGTTCACCAAAGCTCAGCTAGATGACCTTTAAACATTTATCTTGATAAAGAGTCAATCAGGGGCCAAGAAGTTGAAGAGGTTGCAGGTTTTTACCCAGTCAGCCATGTTAGGATGCCTCATGACTATTCTAGGCCTATTTCTATTACAAAAATGTGTTTAGGATGGAAAACAAAAACAAACAAAAAAAGAAAAACATGTAAAAATACTTCTTTGTTACCAGTTTATATTAATCCAAATTATAATTACTCCTATCGGGAAGTCGCGGGTTCAAACCCCGGCCGGGTCAAACCAAAGACTTTGAAGTTGGTAGTAGTGGCTTCCCTCGTAACGCTCGGGACTTAGTGGACAGCATTATGACTGACTCGTCTGTGTCAGTATAATTGACCAGCCGGGATCAGTCCCTGGGCACCTCATAAGTGCCCCTGTGCTATAATCATGGAAATGTCGCTGCACAGTATCGGCAAAAATGCCGGCAAATCCCAAATCCCTTTTATTACACTAAATAATTATTACTCTAACCCTATATTAGTGCTTCTTAGTGGAGTTAACTGAATGTGAAAGTTTACCATTATATGAGATGTAGGAAAGACTTGTGCATTATATTGAAATATCAAGTCAAATTTACTGCAGCTGGAGCTTTTTTTTAATAGTTAGATTAAAAGTTTAAATGTCGTATCTGACAGTTTGGACCAGCGTTTTTCTCTCAAAGAACCAAATTGTTGTTGCCTGAAAAGATCTCCCACATTGCTGATTATTGATGTCCTGCATCTATGTAAAAAAGTCAAGCATAACACATCACTCATCATTACAAACAGGTATTTTCTATCTAAGCCAGGCTAGACAGTTTAATCATGTGACCTGTAACTTTATATAATCATATGGGTAAGCCGCTCTGATGTTGATGTCTGTTTTTAGCAGAAATCACAATCAAGCTTATTTAAAGAATGGGCATTTAGAGCATTTTTTTGCACCGTTTATACAGTCCTACAATTAAGACAGTGTTCAAAATTGTCTTTTGTTAGATTTAAGTTTGACGTTTTGCAGAAAGTATGTCCAGATTTCACTAATCCAGGTTTATGTGTATTTGATGAAGACAAACTGTCGGATATCACCTTTAAAAAGACTGTTAGCATACTAAAAGAAGGAAGAGAAAAAAAGTCAGCAAGATTTGTCTGCTCACCACTGTGTATGGAATTTCAAAATATATGGAATCATTTCCATACAGGAAACAAAGCTGCCAAATGTTGAGATGTATCAGTAGTGTGTCAGTTGTTCAACCACCATATTTGTCTGATTGTTTTGTTTTTTGTGACATCACACCAACACAATTATTGTCATATTGGCAACATCCAGCTAATTATTGGTGGAGGAAGACCCCAGACTTACATATAGGCAGGACCACCAGTTTAGCCTGAAAACCTTCTCACATGAAAGTTCTCGCCCTGTCTGGGACTCAAACCCACGCAGTGAGGGGCTAAGGAGTTTCAAGTCTGCAACTCTAACCTCTCGGTCACGGGCGCCCCAGTTTATATGTCTGGACACCACCTATAGGACAGACTGCTTTTGTCGTGAAAGAACACTAAACTTGCTACAAACATCATTCACTCCATTAACTTTAAGCATATCCCACTCTTATGGTGATTCTAGCAAATAAAAGGTTACAATAGATATGGTGATTCCAGAAAGTAAAGGGTTACAATACGTATGGTAATTCCAGTAAGTAAAGGGTTACGATAGATATGGTGATTCCAGCAAGAAAAGGGTTACGATAGATATGGTGATTCCAGCAAGTAAAGGGTTACGATAGATATGGTGATTCCAGCAAGCAAAGGGTTACGATAGATATGGTGATTTCAGTAAGTAAAGGGTTACGATAGATGTGTTGATTCCAGCAAGTAAAGGGTTACAATACTTATGGTAATTCCAGTAAGTAAAGGGTTACGATAGTTATGGTGATTCCAGCAAGTAAAGGGTTATGATACGTATGGTGATTCCAGTAAGTAAAGGATTACAATAGATATGGTGATTCCAGCAAGTAAAGGGTTATGATACGTATGGTGATTCCAGTAAGTAAAGGGTTACGATAGTTATGGTGATTCCAGTAAGTAAAGGGTTACAATACGTATGGTAATTCCAGTAAGTAAAGGGTTACGATAGATACGGTGATTCCAGCAAGTAAAGGGTTACGATAGATGTGGTGATTCCAGCAAGTAAAGGGTTACGATAGATATGGTGATTTCAGTTAGTAAAGGGTTACGAGTCACTAGGAGTCACATTAAGAAGGTAAGTTACATGACAAAAAGAGAGAATTGTTCACTGAATGAACATTAACAAGTGATTTAGAAAAATTCTATGTAAGAAAATATGTTCTGCATTAATAGATACTGCTGAACAACGCTCTACCGATAGCGCTACCAGGTCCGGTATTGTACCCTGTACATCATCTTATACTGTCATACAGGTTTACTGGCGGTTGGCTTCCAGAGATATGGATCAGAACAGGAACTCCAGACAGATGCACTTCATCACTTATTTCAGGTAAAAATTTAATTTCTTAAAATGTTGTAAAGCAAAGAGTCATTTGTTTGTTTTTTTGGAATGATATCTATTTAACTGTGCCTTTTAACCAATTTGTAATGCCCATTGCATAAAGTGGCATGTTAGTCCACCAGTAAGGCATCCATGGCATAGCTGTAGAATTGCCAACTTGTAACAGCTCTGACTGCTTAGCCTCTCACCGCATGGGTTCAAGGTCTTCCAGCTGGACTGCAGTGCCTTGATTGTTTTACCCTGAGAGTTGTCTGGAATCTGTATCCACCAACAATATTTGCACTTTGCTATGATGACAATTATTGGTAGCTGTAATCTTAAATTTAAAAACAAAATAAATATTTGACACTTCTCTGATTCCGCAGTCCCTCATTTCTTAGGTTCAAGTCTCAGACAGGGCATAAAACTTGTATATAGAAAGGATCTTTGAGGTAACCTTCTGTGCCTGTCGTTACCCCAGGTACTTTTCTGGGTGTCTTCCTTAACCAAAGTAAGCTTAACATCAGTTAGTGAAATGATAGCAGTAAAAGGTATCAACAAGTGACAACAGAGTCTCAGCACAATCTTTAACCTTGGACTTTAAGGAAGTGCGAGGTGGAGCGCTCTACAAACCAGGTTAAAGCACCCCAGTCGGCCCTTTTGCCGACTGACCATTCCAAGGCAAAACTGATGGTTTTTCTTTTTGTGTGTTATGTCTCGTCACTGTGTTTTTGTCACATTTACATTTACCTTGTATGCCCTTGTCTAGGGGTAGATAATTTAAAAATCTATGAAAATTTTGATAGGACCTTTGCCTTATTTACCTATTCATTGGTTGCTGTCTACTTATCATTCTGTGTTTGGTTTATTGTCCCACCATTCAGTTATCCTGAAACAAATATACTTCACAAGCAGATGTAGTGCTGCCTTCACTTTGAATGAAAGCACAAATACTTCACTTGATTCCATGTCCACTCACATTATCCTGACCTTGGACCCCCAGTGATGACCTAAAAATTGCTTAAGCATAAGCAGGACAGATACAGTAATGACAAATCTTACATCATTGGTATATGTTATGCTTTAGGCTTTAAACCTGGAACCATCCATACCTAGAGCTGGATTATCATTGGATTGTTGTTGGCAATAAATACTTTAAAAGCACCTTTTTCATATGAATCCAGGTGTATGTGAAGGTGAATCAGGCTGTTAAAGAAGAAAGTAAACAGGGAACCAGTCAAACGCAGCAACAGGGTATGGAGGTCTTCAGAAGAATGGAGCAAGGTGAGTTGTGGGTGAATTAATTCTGTAATTGCATTTGTAGTCAAGGGACTCAAGCATCAGACTCTGGATTGAAGGGTTCTTGGTTTGATCCCAAGTCCACCCCTGAGATGTCAGTCCTTGGACAATGTTTCTTGCTACATGTAGTTTTTACCTAAGTACTGGTCAGCTTCTCATAGTATGGATTCTAGTCGCTGTTGGGGCGAAAACTTTTAACCCTTTCATTCATAGTAAATGTATAGGGTTTTAAAACTTCACTGATTTTGTTGATTTTCTTTGAAACAGTTACATGTAAACACATGCATTTTTGGCATATAATTATAAAACTAAATTAAACTTGTCAACAAATAAAACCTTACTTGTGTTGATGCAGCTGAAGATAAAAGGAATAATTGTGAATGTTTGACAAAGGTGTAGAATTCCATATGCATGAGCTAAAGGGTTAATATGCGACTGAATTGTTGAACATCTGTGGTTTTATCCAGACAATTTTCCTTTGTATTCAGTGTGAACAATTGTGATGATGCGATTAAAGCTGGTATCCGACTGTTTACCTATGTCTGATACATGCAGCTAGATGTTACCCCTGTTCTGGGAAATTTGTTTATAATTCTGTATAAAATTAACCTCGTTTATAATATTAATTTTAATAAGCACGATAAGGATTTCAGCTAAAAATAGACATCAGTGTCATAGCTGACTACTGGATGATCTATTTTGTGATCTCAAAAGTAAGCAGTCAAGTGGTTTTCTTAGATGAACTGTGCAGCATGGCTCAGACAGGAAATACATTTTTGTAATGACATGTGGGGTTTTATGCTTTATGTATAACATGGATATCAGACACCAATAAACTGCATTTTATGGGATATTTTCAGGTTAAAATTATTTATTTGGTTGCATGAAAAAAAAAAATGGTCCAGATTTTTGGATACCACCTTAAATATAAAGTACTAACTCAACCATTTATGATGCATAATTCTCACAAACCGTGTGATTAGTTGGTTGTAGTTAGACTTGCCTGCAGAAGTATTGAAGGAAGTATCATCATACGCTTTTTAATTCCTTTTTTTCTTAGGAGATACTGATGCTTTAGATTTGTGGATGAAGTTTAAAGAGATCAGCTTGAATGAATATTCCAAAGTTTATCAGGTAACATGCAGTTTGTATTTTGTAAGACTTCTGTATGTTTTTTAACAGTTTCCACATGGTTGCTGTGTATTTTTATAAGACCTTTGTATGTTTTGTAACTGTTTCCACATGGCTGCTGTGTATTTTGTAAGACCTTTGTATGTTGTGTAATTGTTTACACATGGCCGCTGCATATTTTATACAACTTTTCTATGTTTTGTAACTGTTTCCACAGGCTGCTGTGTATTTGTAAGTCTTTTCTATGTTTTGTAACTGTTTTCACATGGCTGCTGTGTATTTTGTAAGACCTTTGAATGTTTTGTTACTGGCTGCTAGTTTGTTGGTATGGTGGTTAGGCTGATATTAACTCCATTAGGCACGTTTTAACTTATAAAAAACAGTTTTAAATAAGTTTTAATAGTCTGTGGTTTAAAAATAATATATGCAATTAAATCTAATTAATCAGTTATATTCATAAGTTGTTAATATGAAAAAGGAAGCAAATGAAAACAAAAATAATTAAAAATAGAAAATGCTTGGTTTTTAGTAAGAATCAAACCCACGACCTGTTGTATGATAGTCCCTTGCCTTACTGGCACTGCCACTGAATCTTAGTACATGGATTGTCAGCACAATTTGACATTGAGATAAGTCATCGACTGTACCTGTATTTACCTGTATTTAACTGTATTTACCTGTATTGCTCTTTTTCAGAGGCTGGGTGTGCAGTTCACAGAATATCATTCCGAGTCCATGTATGAGTCAGCATCCAGAGATCTTATAAACAGACTTAAACAGGATGGAGTCATACAGATACAACCGTATGTTACTTCTGATACAACTGTATTTAACCAGATGTAACCATCAGTTACTTCAGATAAAACTTTATTTATCTTCAGATATATAACAGTATGCAACTTCAGATATGATCATATGTAACTTCAGATACAACCATTTTAACTTCAGATACAACTATATGTAACTTCAGATACAATCATATGTAACTTCAGATACAACCATTATAACTTCAGATACAACTATATGTAACTTCAGATACAATCATATGTAACTTCAGATACAACTATTGTAACTTCAGATACAATCATATGTAACTTCAGATACAACTATTGTAACTTCAGATACAATCATGTAAATTCAGATACAACTATTGTAACTTCAGATACAACTATTGTAACTTCAGATACCATCATTGTAACTTCAGATACAACCATTATAACTTCAGATACAACAATCGTAACTTCAGATACAACAATTGTAACTTCAGATACAACAATTGTAACTTCAGATACAACCATATGTAACTTCTGATACACTAGTATGTAACCAGATAACACCAGATAAAACAATATGCAACTTCTGATATAACCATGTGACCATATGAAACTTCAAAAACAACTATATGTTACGTGAGATAAAACCCTTTTTAACTTAGGAACATTTACCATAATTTTATAACAATATAACTGCAAATAGCAGTGCCGTAAATAATTAGCACATATGATAGGCACTACCATTTTACGAGCAAAGTTTTGTGGCTTGTAACTCCTTGTATTGCTGTCCCTTTACCAGGTTCCAGTCAGGGCTTCCAGATGACCTGCCCTGTGCCTGTGGATTTTAAAAAGCAAAACAAAATCATTTTTATGGAATTTCAGAAATTTAATATAATCACCTTTCTTATTTAACCCTAAAGTATGCACTCCTTATGTTTTTAGGCAACAATCCAGAGAAAAGGTTGATTCTGGTAAATTTTGCATTGGCACCATTCCTTAGAAGTCTGTCAATTCGGAGCATGAAAATTCATTAAATATTATAAATCGTATATTGTTTTGAACTTATACAATCCCACTAAAGTCAGATCTTACAGAATGTAAGATCTGATGATGACCAGCAAATGCTGTCTAAAAACAAGAATGGGTTTCCCCGATTACTATTTTTATAACAGCCAGTCAGTGCAGAGTGTCCATGTTTACATTTCTTGATAAATGGGCGCAGCTTTGGATCATCATTTACTTTTGTGATTTTGAAGGCGACAATCTGACTGATTTGTAAGGTTTTATTGACTCATCATCAGATCCTGATAGTGGAGCGGTTTTCAGGATATGATTTTAATCAAATTTGAACTTATAAATCACTATGCTAATTCAGACCAAAAGGGCTTCAAATATGTTTTTCTATATACATGACTGTTAAGTATGTGAACATATTTCACAAAATTTTCCAGCTAACTTTAGATTATTGTTTGTAGAATACTTTGCAGCAACACAATCATGATCCTAATAACCTTGTCCAGCTATTTTGGTGGAGGGAGACCCAGACAAATGTTTAGGTAGAACCATCGGCACCCAACATGTCAGCTGGAAGATTTTCCCACATTAAGTCCTTTGTTCTGATAGTGCCTCAGTCCAGACTGTGAGAGGAAAGCAATCAGAGGTTTTACCAGTCTGCGACACTACCACTATGCCACTGGCACATTAGGTTATGAAATTGCATTAAAAACAAGTTAAACTGAGGTTAGTTACAAAAATAAAATGTGGAATACAATTGATTGCAATATTAATTGGATTTGTAGAAAATAGAAATCTTATGTGAAAGCTAAAGTAGGTTTACAATTTTATTGAGTATGGTGCAAGTGGTCTAGCAGTTAGAGTTGCCAACTTGTAACTCCTTAGCCTGTTACCATGTGGGCTCGAGTCATGGTCAGGGCATAAACCTTATGCCAAAAGGTACTACCAATACACATGTCTGAAGTTTTCTCTCACCAATAATTAGCTGAATGTTGCCAATATGACCATAATTTTGTGGGTGTGATGTAACATAAAAAATAATTTAATTATCTCTTATCTATCAGAATTTGATGTCACTTAAAATGTTTTTGTACTTATCTTTTATTGCTAGGGATGGGAAAGGTTGTATATCAATTAATACTGCAGAAGGTTCCCAGCTTGTTACTGTGGTGAAAAGTGATGGAACCAGTCTCTATATAACAAGGTAAGGTCCACACTCTCCACACCTGTTATGTCACACTACGCGGCAGTAACCACCACCAACCCAAACGATTGTTGACATTGAGAGATCATTCTTGTATACATTGTTATCTATGTTTCAATCTTTAAAGTACCTTCATTCATCAACTTTAGTATAAGTCAAATTTTACCCTTTTTATACCCCTAGTTAGGCAGTAAAGCCGCAGTATATCCATTGTTCTTTCTGAAGGTGAGATTTGCCCAAATAATTTTTTCATTTGGTCTGATCTATTTTAATAAAAACTTTAAGGATCTGGTAAGCTTAGTAATGGATACAATGAGAGACATTAATGAATAGGCTCTCCTGAATAATCCTGAAATGCAAGTATTTGAATGGATTTTAGAAATGTCACTGTAATTGCAATATCTACAAAAGAATATGCAATACAGTTGAAGAATTCCAACTAAAAGCTCCTACCTGCAATAAGGAATACTGCTAATATTAACCTACAAGGGAGACAATTTCCATTTCACCAATGTTCCCCATTGGCACATCATGACTGGCTTGATTTAAAAACAGGTATGACCCTTTGTTATCCTTCTAAAAGTCACTACTCTGATTTGTATGGGATTGTACTACATTGGCCTATTATTTAGACTTGCTCGGCTGTTTATTTAAATGTGTATGCCTATGTGTACTCCATATGTTTGAATATTTTATTTTTCATTTTCTTTCAGAGATATTGCTGCTTTGTTAGATAGATCAGTGAGATATAACTTTAATAAAATCCATTATGTGGTAAGTATTTGTAGGTCTAGTGGTCTTCTTTAATTGTTTTAAAAATTTACAAGTTATGTACCAAGTAGGAGTGAGCACTTGCCTGTTGAGATTACTGTGCCTGTGCTTCTTTCCCGGCAATTGATTTGTCTGGGGTATTCCTGAACCTGTGTAAGCTGAACATTGCCAGTGTGATCAATCGTTACGTGTTGGTGGGGCAGTAAAAAAGAACAAAAATAACAACAGTGTCAAAATCTCAGCAATACAAATACTGGTGTTGCAGACACTGTTTCGGTATAAAAGAATGCATGGCATGCCCAACATCATCTTGCTGCAGCAATAAACTTTATAATTTTCATTCAAAGCTTAGTATCACTGAGACAATCATGTTTCATTAGCACCTGCAACTAAAAGTTTCAAGAGAAATTAGGACTTATGCTTAAAACTGATGGGCATCCAAGGTTATGTGGTTAAGATATTGAACTTTGCATTGAGGGGTTTAGGGTTTGGATCCCTTAATAAGCAATTATTTATTGGGCAAGAATATTTACTACACATAGTTCTTGTTAGTCATATTTAGAAAATTTGTGTTACCCTGGAAGTTAAAAGAGCTATGTTGGAACTATTTTTTTTGTTTCACGTTATTTAATAATTTCACATTTTCTGATACATCAAAGCATCCTGGGACTGTTAGGTGTATGTACATGGTGCATAATTAGTTCTGCAATCAATATTTTTATTTCAATGGGATACATTAGTGAAATGGAAATTGTCTCCCTTATTTGTTAATATCTGAGGTATTCCAAACAGTAGGTAGGTCCTTGTAGTTGAAATTCTTGGACTTTTTCGCCTGTTCTTTTGTAGATATTGCAATAGCAAACAGTGAATTTCTTATTTTTTCATAAATATAAGCTTAAAATAATTTAAATACTTATAGAGTTATGTTATTTAAAAAAGAAAATGGACATGTTTATTGATGATGGTTAACCTGGGTATAATAAGGAAGGCAGAAATGTCAACATACACTCCAAAGAGCACAAGCATAAAAACCGAGTGAAACAAATGAAAGGACCTACTTGCATTTAGGCATTATTCAGGGAAGACTATTCATTAATGTCTCTCATTACAGTAACACTGTTTGGCTGATTAGGGTAGTGATTTATAGCAGATGTTTACTCATAATAGGACTGAACCTTGTAGCGCAATCGGTAGAGCGTCAGCTCCAGGTCCGGGAGGCCTTGGGTTTGAACCCAGTCCGCAACATGCCAAAGTCATAACAAATGGTATAGCCTTTGCTTACGCTCATGCAAAAATAAGAGTAGTTCCATGACTGTTGGCCTACTGTCAGGATAATGTGATTGGGTGTGATATCATGGCATGTGTTCACGACTTGCTATACACAGTGAAGGCAGCACTATAATTATCTACTTCAAGTGGACACCAACTCCAGATAACTAAAATACTGTTGGTGGGACAATAAACCCAGCAAACATGTGTTTTTGCTATTTGAATATGTTCATTTTTTTTTCTGGCAGCAAAAAAAAACATTTAAATGCTGTAGAATCTTTTAAATTTTTGTGTTTTTCACAATGTGTCACTTTAAATGTTAGTGTTTTCACTGTGTGTCACTTCAGACTTTAAAAGTTTTCCACAGTGTATCACTTTAAATTTTAAAAAGATTTCTATGGTGTTTCACTTTTAATATTGAAGTGTTTTCCACAGAACAACCAAATTTTGGTGCTTATGTTTGTGCTTTTTATGCTTGTGCTGAATTTATTTTATCTTTCTTCACCTTCTTTGGATGAACTCTTTGTTTCAGGTTGAAAATGGGCAGCATTTGCATTTTCAACAGCTAAATGGTATAATGAATACATTTCCTGGCTATGAAAACAGGTAATGTTTGAAAGGTTGTTCCTTACATTCAATGAATTTACAATTATGCTATTATTATCAAATATGATTGTTTTCATATCTTATGTTTCAATACAAGAGTGTGTATCATATATCTGCCTTTAAAGAGAACTTGTTTAATGTTCACTTTGTTACTTTATGTAATAATTATTGTTAATTAGTAAGAAGTAATAATACTTTTGATTACCCCTGTCTGTGCCAAACTCTTCATCCTATGTTGGTGTACATGTACACATTCCTTCATATCTGGCCTGGTGTTAGGAGGACAGCCATTGTTTTGTTTCAGAATGTCCATGGTGGGGTTTCAATTTTCTACCTTATCAATTTTTGTCTGCTTGAAGTTGCTCAACCATGGAGGGATTGCAGGTTTTGAATAGTTTACTTTTCAAGCTGTCCAACCATGGAGAGGTTGTAGGCTGTAAAAAGTTTACTTTTGAAGTTGCGCAACCACGTAGTGGTTGTAAGCTATGACAAGTTTACTTTTCAAGTTATCTAACCATGAAAGGGTTGTAGGCTATGAAAAGTTTACTTTTCAAGTTGTCCAACCACGGCGGGGTTGTAAGCTATGAAAAGTTTACTTTTCAAGTTGTCTAACCATGGATGGGTTGTAGGCTCTGAAAAGTTAACTTTCAAGTTGTCTAACCATAGAGGGGTTGTAGGCTATGAAAAGTTTACTTTTTAAGTTGTCCAACCATAGAGGGGTTGAATGCTATGAAAAGTTTACTTTTCAAGTTGTCCAACCATAGAGAGGTTGAAAGCTATGAACAGTTTACTTTTCAAGTTGCCCAACCATGGAGGGGTTGTAGGCTATGAACAGTTTACTTTTTAAGTTGTCCAACCATGGAGGGGTTGTAGGCTATGAACAGTTTACTTTTCAAGTTGTCCAACCATGGAGGGGTTGAAGGCTATAAACAGTTTACTTTTCAAGGTGTCCAACCATAGAGGGGTTGTAGGCTATTAACAGGTTACTTTTCAAGTTGTCCAACCAAAGAGGGGTTGTTAGCTATGAAAAGTTTTTTTTTCAAGTTGTCCAACCAAAGAGGGGTTGTAGGCTATGAAAAGTTTACTTTCAAGTTGTCCAACCATAGAGGGGTTGTAGACTATGAAAAGTTTACTTTTTAAGTTGTCAAACCATAGAGAGGTTGTAGGCTATTAACAGGTTACTTTTCAAGTTGTCCAACCATAGAGGGGTTGGAGGCTAAGAACAGTTTATTTTTTAAGTTGTCCAACCATAGAGGGGTTGAAGGCTATGAAAAGTTTACTTTTCAAGTTGTCCAACCATAGAGGGGTTGAAAGCTATGAACAGTTTACTTTTCAAGATGCCCAACCATGGAGGGGTTGTAGGCTATGAACAGTTTACTTTTCAAGTTGTCCAACCATGGAGGGGTTGTAGGCTATGAACAGTTTACTTTTCAAGTTGTCCAACCATGGAGGGGTTGTAGGCTATGAACAGTTTACTTTTCAAGTTGTCCAACCATGGAGGGGTTCAAGTCGATGAACAGTTTACTTTTCAAGTTGTCCAACCATAGAGGGGTTGTAGGCTATTAACAGGTTACTTTTCAAGTTGTCCAACCAAAGAGGGTTGTTAGCTATGAAAAGTTTATTTTTCAAGTTGTCCAACCAAAGAGGGGTTGTTAGCTATGAAAGGTTTACTTTTCAAGTTGTCCAACCAAAGAGGGGTTGTAGGCTATGAACAGTTTATTTTTCAAGTTGTCCAACCATAGAGGGGTTGAAGGCTATTAACAGGTTACTTTTCAAGTTGTCCAACCAAAGAGGGGTTGTTAGCTATGAAAAGTTTATTTTTCAAGTTATCCAACCATGGAGGGGTTGTAGGCTATGAACAGTTTACTTTTCAATTTATCCAACCATAGAGGGGTTTAAGGCTATGAGCAGTTTACTTTTCAAGTTGCCCATCTATGGAGGGGTTGTATGTTATTGACAGTTTACTTTTCAAGTGTTCCAACCATTGTTGGAATTGTAGTCTATGAAGTGATATTTAAGTAGTTTTGATAATATGCTACAATGTCTGTAACTAGAAAAGATTAAACAATTTGTTGGGTAAAATTTTTGTATATTAGATTGTCCTTGTTTCAGATTGAATGATGACTTGCATATCAAATTTGGCAGAGTAGAAGGTATGAGCTCAAGGCAGGGGACTGTAGTGTTCCTCAAGGATATTTTAGACGAAGCTCAACAACGAATGAAACACTCCATGCTTACGCATAAAAGTAGGTTTTGTAAATAATTATGTTAAAAAAATGTTTGTCACAGGCATCTCAAAGCATCAACCATATAGAATTGAATAATATATTTCTTTTTATAAAACATCTGCATTAGACCTTTGCTTACAGGCATAAGGGGTGCCCATAGCCGAGTAGTTAAGATTTGCAAGTACAACCTCACAGTTTTCAATATCATGGGTTTGAGTCCTCATCAGGAGTATAAAATGTAAAGAGCACTTTGAATAATCTGGGATGCATGGCAGATTTTATGCAGATATTTAGGTGCGATCTTCCTTTACCAATAATAGACAGACAGATGGTCATGTCGCATAACATTATTAGTTTTTTGTTGGATTGGAAGCAGATATAGTGATGCCTTCACTGTGTATGGCATACTGTGAACATCTGGCATGATTCTACACTATCACTTTATCCTGACATTGGGCCAACCAGTCTTAAACTATCCTTATATTTTCTTGAGTGTCTGCAAGGGGGATATGCCTCTAGTGATTTATAATAGTTTTGGTATATCCCTGTTGGGGTTTAGACCCAGACTCCAGTACCTGAAGCCGGCGCACTGCTGCCTGAAGTACCAGGGCTGGTCTGACAATAATTTTGTCCATATGATTTGAAAATACAGTCAAATCGCGGTACAACACATATCATTTAGAGGGCCTTAAACATTCATAAAATCAGTTACATTGGGACTTAAGTCAACTCTCACTACAAATGCCAGTTGCCCCGACTTGTAACTCCTCTGACCGCTTTGCCTCTCACCACATGTGTTCGAGTCCCGTTCGTGGCAAAGGACTTAATGTAGGAAGGTCTTCCAGCTGACCTGCAGTGTGCAGGTGGTTCTACCAAGACATTTGTTTGGAATCTTCCTTCACCAAAATAGCTGGAGAGCACTATTATGATAATAATTGGTGTGGCGATGTATTTCAAAAACAAAACATACAAAAAGCAAAAATTTGGATATATTACAGTGAAGAGCATTACACATTTAACAAGAGCAATATTTTACCTCCATAAGCAAAGAAGCATTCTGCCAGGATCAAATAAACGATAAGTCATGGCATAAATCGGGACTATTTGACTGCAATAGAAGAGCTATTCTTTTTACTTTCCCTACCCATTGTCATATTGTTGATCAAGCTCATTTTAATGTTACTTCATCAGATATTGTTTTTCTAATTTTGTTCTATGTTAGTAAGCACTGGTACAGATGTCATGATAAAACTTAATTGGTTGGAAGATTTTGCATTAGAAATATGTTAGAACCACCATTCCACTACAGTTCAGCTAGAAGAGGTGTAAACCCAAATGAAGTTCTTGCCTCGCTTGGAACAAGAACCCACCTAACAAAGGGTGATATACATACATAATTTTATCAGTGATTGTTACCTATAAAATTTTTACTGAAAACATTTACTATGAAAAATATTTTACTTTGAAATATTTCAAGAACTTAAAGTGTTAATTTATTATCTTTTTACATTTTTTTTCCTGAGTTAAAAAATCTAATCATTGAATGAAACGTTTTTAATTAGCCACAAAAGACGTTGAAAACATGGATGTGACAGCAGATATATTAGGAAAGAGCGCAGTTCTTGTCCAAGATTTGGGTCAGAGACGTCTGAAAAATTATAAATTCACCTGGGACCGAGTACTTAACGCCAAACAGGATTCTGGTATCTTCTTGCAGTATTGCCATGCTAGACTATGCAAGTAAGTGCTAAAAGCCACATTGAAAAGGTGGTATCCCGGGGAGATTACTCTTGCATTTACTGAACATTATTCACTCTTTCATTTGCTGAAGAATTGCTCACTTCAATTTACTGAAGACTATACATTTGCATTTGCTGACGATCTTTCTTTTTTGCAATTGCTGAACATATTTGTCTGTTCCATTAGCTAAAGAGTTTTTTCTCTTTTTTTTACTGATGATTTTTGTCTTTCATTTACTGAAGAGTTTTTTCCTTTTCATTGCTGAAGATTTTATTCTCTTTTGTTTCTTAAGATTTACCTCTCTTTCATTTCTAAAGATTTTACTCTTTTATAAAGTGATTTTTTTCTCTTCTTCATTTGCTGAAAAATTTTCTCATTTTCATTTGCTGAAATTTTCTCGTTTTTAATTCCTAAAGATTTTTGTCTTTTTCATTTACTGAATGTCTTTCTCGTTTATTTACTGAAATTTTCTCGCAGTTGCTGAAGATTTCTCTCCCTTTCATTTGAAGACAATTTCACTTTTCATTTGCTAAAGATATTTGTCTCTTTCATTTACTGAATGACTTTCTTGATTATTGATTGAAATTTTCTTGCAATTGCTGATGATTTTTCTCCTCTTTTATTTTCTGACAATTTTACTCTTTTATTTGCTTAAGATATTTGTCTCTGATGTAACTCCCTTGGAGTTTGCTGGAGATTTAACTCCCTTGGATTTTGCTTGAGATTTAACTCCCTTGGATTTTTCTGGAGACTTAACTCCCCTGGATTTTGCTGGAGATTTAACTCCCTTGGATTTTGTTGGAGATTTTAAATCCTTTTTACTAAAGTAACTCATCCTTCAATTGAAAATGCTAAAAATGTTGTGTTTAATATTTATTATGTAAAAATAATGTCAGATTTCAAATAACATGTATTTATCAAAATTTTAATCATACCCATATAAAAAACTGATTTATTGACATACCAAAAATGCCTGTCTGTTAGTCATTGAATATGTAGACTTATAATACAGGTATTTAAAAATGGTGTCAGAATATAAACCTATTACAGTAAGGTTCTAGTGTTTCTGCTTTGTAGTAAGTTTTTCAGTTATCTTGTGTCTTATTAACTGCATTTGCTTTAAGGTGGTTCATTTCCTAATGCTTTCCTTCTTCAACCCTTTCTTGCATGTATACGCCTTTTTACAAACCATTCACAATCAATAACAGAATCTGCATGACTAAGGGCTTATGTATAGACTGGTTCAGTCTAAAATTTATTATTACAAGTTAAACGTACATTTATTAAAATCCTTTGATCTCTTTTAAAGAAAAACGGCAAAGTCAAGTGAATTTTCAAAATTATAGATGGACTGTGAGTGAAAGGGATAAAACATGCAAGCTTCCTAAGAAGTAAATCTAACAAACATTTTAGCATACTCAACTTTGAAGAAGCTATGAGGTTTTATACCAATATCTTCATGGCATTATGAAGCATATGAAGATAACCTAAATTTTGTATTTTCTAATGTATTATAAAAGCTTGCAAAGGACTTGCTTTATTAAACCATTAAAGAGCATAACTATTATCTTAGTAACCTTACTGTTGTAAGTGGCCTAGATTTTTTTACATCTACCAGCTGGCAGCACCCAATTATATAAACAATGGTTAAGGTTAAATTTTGGTTATTTTCTAACAACTGGTTAACTTTAACTTCTTTGGTTAGTTAACCAAAGTGTTTATCTATTTGTATAAAGGCAGTTAACTGTTTAATTACTTAACCAAACTGTTTAATTTTAACCAAAAGTTAAATTAACCAAAGTATCCCACAATGCAACATTCTAATTGGTTCTGCTAAATGAGCAGCCATTTTCATTTTTTGGTTACAACTTTTACACACCACTGGAAAAATGGTTAAAGTTAACCAAAAATGGTTAAAGTTAACCAAAAATGGTTAAAATTGGAACCGGTTAAATTAACGAAAACATTTATACAATAGCTTAGCAGTAAGTTAACCAAAATGTATTAGGTAACCAAACTTTAACCGTTGGTTAAAATTTAACCACTGTTTATACAATTGGCCCAGAACTATAATTTCTATAAAAAGATATCATGTCATAAAATGCATTTTAAACCTTATTATGCCAATAAGGTTTATGTTACAGGTTAGAGCCTAGCAGTGACCTTGCTTTCTATGATTGACTGATCTTTCTCTTTTTTAAACCATCCTTCATATATAATTAGGTTTTAGTAAATGTATATACATGCATAACCAAATATTGAATCATCAAGTTCACCGTAGAACATAGCTCTATATAGGAAGACAATAGTATCTATTTATGTAATAGTGTAGAAATATTTGAACCAACAAAAAAATGACGTTACTTAAAATGCTTGCACTGATTTTTTTCTGTATGTGAGAAAAAAATCAGACATTTTAAGGAATCTCATTAATTTTCAGGTTACATAAAAACTAATTATTGTTTCATTATCTGGTACAGCATTGAACTCAACAGTGGCCTGATGTTAGATCCAACTGCCAATCTCGAGGATCTCTTGTCCAATCAGGAAGCAGATAACATCCTAGAACACCTCCTAAAGTAAGCTGGTGTTACAGCATTTTTGTAATTAAATTCATACAATAAGTTAACTTATTTAAATTTAGAAATAAATATAGCAACCAAGAATATAAACTTGTAATTTTCAAGTTTCAACCCCTTACTGCATGGGTTCGATCCCTGTTGGCAAAAGCCTTCATGTGTGGTGAGGTTTTTCAAGCTTTCCTGTGGTGTGCCACTGGTCAGTGGTCCTCCTCCAACAATAATTAGCTGGATGTCACCAACATGACCATAATTAAGTCAGTGGCATGTAACAAAAACCAAATAAGAGTAATTTTTAATTTAGTAATTCAGCTGGGAGCTCTCTGATCAAGTTCTACACTAAACGTTACCGGTACTTCCTGCCATGTTGTAAGACAATAAGTTACCTTTGCATGTTGTTATAATGAAATTACTAAGAATGAGTTAACAGATTATAAACAGGTCAATTGTTCTGTCATAAAAATGTTTTTGTTTAATTGTATTTCCTTCTAAATTTTATTTCAACAGGTATGAAGATACAATCCAGAAGTCATTTACTGATCTAGAACCATTCATTGTTGTTCAGTACCTCTGTCAGCTTTGGTAAGTGTAAAATCTTTGATATTTTGTGTTCAAGGAATGAATTACAGTCCAATCACAATACTACGAACGTCGATCAGACTGGCCAAATTATTCGTTCGATAGTAGAATCTGGAATATCATAACTTACCTTGGAGGCATTTTTGATTGCAATAATAATTAAATTTCATGTAATAATTATTGTTTGTTATAAAAATGGAAACTTTTATTACTACATTAAAGGATGATTTGCCTACAGAATGGCTTTATTTACCCTTGCCTTTTACCTTTTGGCGTATGACGAGCAACTTACTTGCCTATCGAATATACAGAATTGATACCCTTTCTTAATTTCCTCAGTACTCTGTCAACAAAAGATAGTGAACAATCTATTGTTTGTTGCTATCTTGATCGCATACTTTGCCATACTAATTAGCAGAGCTGCTTTCACTCACAGAGGTGTGAAAACATGGAGACAGGTTCGATATTTGTTAAGCTGTGAATAAATTAGTTTGCATTTGAACTCAAAACTGTATTATATTGGTCATTTAATCACAACTTAAACTATGTTTCCATTCTAACACTTTCTACAAGAAATTTTGAATTAAAAACGACAAAAATGCACACTTAATTTTACACAATGTTGTTATGTTGTTTCCCCTGTTTGGCTGTGCTATTTCACCCCTGCGTACTTCCTGGTTATTGTTTTTCTAAAAAAATATCAACAACTGACGAAATTGTAATATTTTTTTTAATTATTTGTTTAACACTGTTTAACATGTATATTATTAGTAAATTTAACTAACAAAACAGAAACTTTCCAAGGTAGGGTAAAGTTTCTTGTGAAGGTCATGTGAATGAAAAGAGCATATTACAACATACCCATTTTTGTATTGCTTGGTCAGCAATACAAAAATGGGTAAGGAAAGTAAAAGGAACAGCTATTCTATTGCATTAAAATAGTCCCGATTTATGCCATGATTTATTCTTTATTTTATCATGGCAAAATGCTTTTTTGTTTATTGGGGTAAAATATTGATGGTGTTAGAATATGGGTTTAATTTTGATTTTGAATGTAAAAGCTTTGAGATTATATTACTTTACATTTTTCCAGCCATCTTGTGAATGCAGCTTACAAAACCTGTAGAGTTAGAGATACAGAAAACAGACAAGCACAGGTGAGTCTCAACACATCTATTTTCTTTAAGTATTATACAACTTTTAAATACTTTTCTATCAAATTTATCAACAGACCCAGATAAATGCTCAACCCTAATTGTGTGAATTTTTTAACTTTTTCTGAGGCCAAAGTGGGAGATTTTCATTTGCAAAGTGGGATAATTGTTATTTTCACATAAAAAAGAAGGAAGTTACCTGTTTCCAAGTAGGGAGATTTCTGAAAATGTGTAAAACACCCCACATTGGCAAATAATTTTGAACCTTAAAAGTGGGAGTCTCACTCCAAAAGCGGGAGAGTTCACATGTATGTGTGTGGGTTCAAGTCCGGCTTAAGGTGAGAGTTTCCATATTAGAAAGTCTTACACCTGACCTGCAGTGAGCTGTTTTTTCTATCTAGACTGTATGCCATGGTCCTGGTCCGCCAATGAATGAATTAAATACAAACATAATTATGTTGGTGCCATTTAAAGAACAAAACAAACAGATATATATGTTAACTTTTGATAGTGCCATCGCCTTTTATTCCCTCTAATTTTTTTTTATTTTTGAAGGTAACTTTGGACATTATAGTGTCAAATTCATTTAATTACACCAATCTCTGTTAAAGGTGGTATCCGACAGTTTGCAGAAATCTAATGTGTGTAAATATTTTCTGCTGTTTTGGGGATATTATGCATAGTTTCTGCATAAACTCATACTTTTGTCTATTAAGTAAAGACTATTTTGAATATTTTATTTATTAGACAATACTAATTGAGATAAAAATGCTCTAAATGTTCATTCTTTCAAATCTATTAATAAACATGAGGGTGATCTCTGCTATAAATAGATATCGACATTAGAGCAGACAATCTGGATAATGCCAGATGCGATAACAAAAGTTGTAAGTCATGTGGTTTTCTTAGTTTAAAAATAGCTATCTATGCAGCCTGGCTCAGATGGGGAATATCTGTTTGCAATGGCAGCTGGGGCTTTATGCTTCACTGCTCACACTGATCTAGAGCATCAATAAACACCATTTTACCAGACCTTTTCAGGTAACAATGATTTGTTTGGTTATTTGAGAAAATAAATTTTGATCCAAACTGTCTGATACCACCTTTAAGACTCATTTTTAATTTTGTCTGAAACATACTTATCTGACTGCATGCTTCCAACTATGTGTTTGGAGTCCCATTTGGGGTTAAGTGTTTAATGTGGAAAAGTCTTCTAGCCTGGTTTTACCCAGACATTTATATGGTGTCTTCCTCCTCTAAAACAGCAGTCTGTTGCTATAATGACCATAATTGTCAATGCTGGATTGTTCTTAATAAAAAAAAATCACAAATTTTACAACTTATACCTTAATATGTGAAGTTTATCATTCTTCCTCTTTTGGCATTTCCCCATTTTTTTATTAAAAGAAATGTACTAGAACAAATGGGGAAGTATTTTGGTATACTTACCGTATTTAATTAATATTACATGTACACATTTTTTGTAACGGACCTGGTGGCACAATCGGTAGTGGTTTAGCTCCCTTGCTAACTCTCCAGCAAATATAAGGGTAGATCCACAACTGATTGGCCCAGTGTCGGGATAATATGACTGGATGTGGTATCATGCCAGGTTTTCAGGGCACACTAAACACAGTTGAGGCAGCACTATATCTGCTTCATGTGGACACCCTCTCCAGATAACTGAAATACTGTTGGTGGGATGATAAACCCAATAAACATTAACATTTTATTTTTAATTAGTGTAATTTAAATTAGTGCTCAAACATTTTAACTATTTCTTATCTCAGTCTGTAAGATTCAGTGTTTTTCAGGTTTTTGCTGCAGACATAAATGTTTTCTTCAATGTTTAAAAGAAAGAAAAGCATTAATTTTTACATAGTAACTTTGTTCCTAATATCTTGCCAATAGGGAGGTAAGAAAGCAGTATTTCAGTAGGTTGAGTAACGCCCCTTTATTAACAAAAAAAGCAGAAATTATGAGAAGCATATTGCTACTGATATTTGTCTTGCAACAGTTTTTTTTATTTTCTGAACCTTAGTTTTAATGGAAATGGTACATTTCAATGAATTAATTTAAAAAAAATATTTTTTAGCACAGAACATTTGTTCTAATTAAGAATATTTAGACTGTTTCACACATAATCTTTATCCACTTGTTTACAAAGATGAGATGTTCATTACATTGTTCTACATGTCATGTTTTTCAGGCATACCTACAAATGTTTCATGCCTGCCGCTTGACTTTGGCCAACGGTATGGAACTTCTGGGACTTACACCGCTCGAGAAAATGTGATGAGAATATATACTAGAAGAACTCAATCATGTATCAAATATTGGTTTTGGTGCCGACTAGTAATTCCTATGATTGCTTAGTCTCTCACCACCTGGGTTCAAGTCCCGTTCGGGGCGAAGGACTTAATGTGGGAAGGTCCAACTGACCTGCAGTGCACCAGTGGTTCTACCCAGACATTTGTTTGGGGTCTTCCTCCACCAAAATAGTTAGCACTATAAGGATCCTAATTGGTGGTTGTGATGTATTTTAATCACCACATGTTTTTTTCCTTAACTGCCTTTGAGATATCTGTAATATGCAAAACATTAAAATGGGGCCTTTGTGCCAGCTGTGATAAATGTTCAAGACATTTTTTCATTTATTTATACATGTAATTTCATTTTTTTCAACCACACATAATACAACAACCAGAATATACAAATTACAACAAAAAAAACTCTTACTACATAAAATGTATGCATGTATTTCTCTTGCTTTCTCTTGTTTTCTTTATTTCACTTTTGTCCTTCTCCTACTCTGTAAATTCCTTTTCGTCCCATCTGTCATTCTCATACATACTTTCATCCATTGACACAATTAAATTCTACTGAAGTAGTACATATTTTCACTTGGAAATAATGGTCTTCTCTTGTCTGCTAAGAAAATCTTTGCAAAAAGCAAAAAGGGCAAATGCAAATGTTGTTCAATAAAGGTTTAAAATTGACTCCTTGCTAGAGTCAACATTCCAGGTTCTGATTAAGCATGTATGTGCTGTATAAAGCCTACCAATATTATTTTATATACATAATATAGATACAACATTAAAATCTTTTATCAAGTATCTGTGGATGTTTGTCAAGTTCCTGTGTTACATGTATAAAAATAGTGTACCCTTCCCCCCCCCCACCCCCCCACACACACACACCTTGAAAGTGAAATGTTTTCTTGATAAATCTGATCAAATTAAATGGTATTTAAGTAACATGCAACAATGTTTTTCCTCTTACTAAACCACAATGATATATTATTACATTAAGATGTCATTGGTTTCTCTGTTTACGGTGTTGATGTATTTTATGTTCCAGTTTATAAATAGATATTCTGTATCGAGCAGTTTTTCATTGCATTGCATGTAAAGTTTGCTACAATTACATCCCTTTGAAACCCGCTGAAAACATAGTTCTAACTACAGCTACATGTAGCAGTATGATGGTGCAATACTTCGTACTTCAACATTCGCCAAGGACAGCAAAGTTAGAACGTGTTTCTTCTCTAACAAAGCTTTATGATTGAAAGAAATGTTGTGTTTAGTATTACTCTAAATTTAAGTTAATATGTAGATTTTAATTAATATACACATTTATTTCAGATATATTTCAGCTAATCCATATAGAGCATACATGTTTTTAAAAACAAAACTAATATCTAATAATCTGGATTAAACATATTTCTCATAGAAGAGCTTAAGTATATCTTACATAATAATAGACTATACATGCGGAAAAAAAACCAACAAATTCACATAGATAATATATATTGCAACAATATTAAAGATTTTATTGAAACTAACATACTTCATAACTGAAACAAACCTTTAAAAATAGTTTAAATGATGCAGTTTGTATGAATACCGTACAATGAAGTAGGACATGTGACTATATAAGGGGGATGGGGTGGGGGCATTTTTTTTGTTAACCAGGTTTGTTTTAAACGAAAATCCTGGTTATAAGTATGGCGGGCGGCGTCAAACAGGGGGTTTCCGGTCAATAACTTCGGTTTGGATAAACCAATCTTGCTGAAACTTTGGATAGAGCAAGCTTGCATAAAGACTTAGCTTGGGAACAGTCGGGTCAATGTCACTTTTACTAACAGAAAAAAACAGTTTCCGGTCAATAACTTTAGTTTGGATAAAACGATCTTTGTATATTTTAAGCTTGCATAAAAGCCTAGCTTGGAATTGGATATGGGGCCAGTCGGGTCAGGGTCACTGTTACTAAAAATAGAAAAACAGTTTCCGCTTATTAATTTGTGTTAAAATCGAGGTATTTTGCTGAAATTTTGTTTGTAGGTAGTTTATGTGCAAACTTGTGCATGTTGCATGTGTTTCTTCCCTTACACCTGCATGCATATTGTCTGCTACATGCACTCTACCGTTTTTATCTTCAATTACTGATATCACAACCATATACCTGCTGTCTTTTTAATCTACTTCTTAATAGTGTTTAATCGTTGAAAAAGAATATATGACAAAGTCCTATGAGTATTGCAACATATACCAAACTCCGAAAAGGCACAGAACAAAGGTATTATACATGCAAGCCAAGCGAAAAGTAGGAACAAATTTGTGATGAGTCATTTAAGGAAAAGAGCAAACCAGACAGTTACGGCCTTGGAACGGTCGGTCGGCAATATGGACCGACTGGGGTGCTTAAACCGGTTTTACAGAGCTCTATCCTCGCACTTCCTGGCGAGTTTCTCAAATGCAAGCAACGAAAAGAAAAACGATCTATTTGAAAACAAAATGTCCATGCGTTGATATTTTCTATTAGTTATGACGAAAGTAGTGACGTCATCGAAAAACAATGTCCACATAGTGTTAAGAAAAGGAATATGGTATTATTTCGATTTGAAAAACAACACAAAAATGGTTGACCACAAATAAAATTAACTTTCTGAATCATAAACAAACATGACCAGAGACGAATAAATTGTTGTAGCATCCTGTTCATGTGAAGATGGAATTGAAGAACCAAAGTTCAATGTCCATCAAAGGAAATACACGTAACAATCCTTATAGGATGAATTAAATGACAACATAGATTACATGCACGGAGAAATTTTTACGACCGCCACACTGCACAAGTACATGTAACATTGTTGTGATCATGAATAAAAATATATGACAAATGAATAAGAATATATGACAAAGTCCTATGAGTATTGTAACATATACCAAACTCCGAAAAGGCACAGAACAAAGGCATTTCACATGCAAGCCAAGCGAAAAGTAAGGACAAATTTGTGATGAGTCATTTAAGGAAAAGAGCAAACCCGACAGTTACCGCCTTGGAACGGTCGGTCGGCAATATGGACCGACTGGGGTGCTTAAACCGGTTTTACAGAGCTCTAACCTCGCACTTCCTGACAAGTTTATCAAATGCAAGCAACGAAAAGAAAAACGACCTATTTGAAAACAAAATGTCTATGCGCTGATATTTTCTATACGTTATGATGAAAGTAGTGACGTCATCGAAAAATAATGTCCACATAGTGTTCAGAAAAGGAATATGGCATTATTTCGATTTGAAAAACAACACAAAAATGGTTGACCACAAATAAAACTAACTTTCTGAATCATGAACAAACATGACCAAAGACGAATAAATTGTTGTAGCATCCTGTTCATGTGAAGATGGAATTGAAGAACCAAAGTTCAATGTCCATCAAAGGAAATACACGTAACAATCCTTATAGGATGAATTAAATGATAACATAGATTACATGCACGGGGAGATTTTTTACGACCGCCACACTGCACAAGTAACATTGTTGTGATCATGAATAAGAATATATGACAAAGTCCTATGAGTATTGCAACATATACTAAACTCCGAAAAGGCACAGAACAAAGGTATTTCGCATGCAAGCCAAGCGAAAAGTAAGAACAAAATAATTTGTGATTAGTCATTTAAGGAAAAGAGTAAACCCGACAGTTACCGCCTTGGAACGGCCTGGTTTCGTGGCATGGCCCCGTCTTTTTTTTTTCTTATTTGTATTTATATACTGCGGTTTAGTATAAACGTTAACGTATACTTGATTTATAGTTTGGACCTCAATCATGAGATATGTTGCATATTGGATGTTTAAATAATTTGTATTAGTAAAATATTAAGGCATAACTGTGAAATTTGTAAATTCGCAACATAATGCTACCCCTGCTGGGTCGAACCAAAGACTTTAAAGTTGGTAGTAATGGCTCCCCTCCTAACGCTCGGGGTTAAGGGTAAAGCAATACGCCGGACTCGTCGGTGTCGGTATAATGGACCGGCCGGGTTCAGTCCCTGGGCACCTCGTAAGTGCCCCTGTGCTATAATGATAGAAATGTCAATGCAGAATATCGGCAAAAAATGCCGGCAAATCCTAATCCCATCCCGCAGTATAATGCGCACCACTACTTACTATTGGTTGTACAAGTTCCTCCTTGGAAAAAGTAATAGACATAATCGCTAAAAATGCAAAAGTTCAATGTTTATCGCACTCCTCTAACTTTGAAATGTCAAAAAAAAATGGATTTTGAGATGTTCCCACGTAAGAATGTAATGCGCATTGACCAGTGCGCACATCCAACTTTGTAAATAAAAGTTGATAAATAAATGCACACGATCCAATAGTGATAACGATGCAAATATCAAACAAATTTCAATCTCAGAAGTCAATGTAAGTTTTATTCCAGACAAGTTTAGGGTTTAAGCAATGTAATGAATTATTATAACAATGGCCGTATACATATAAAATCCACTTTGTTTCCCGCACAAAACACGAGAATCTCTTCCAGTAAAAATAATAATCTGCTTGGGCGGTGTAAGCTTTACCCGCTAAGCGATTACAGGTGTGCAAACAATGGTCAAATTATTCCATAGCAAATAAAATATACAACTCATTGGAAAGCAGGCAAGTCTTCCACTGCAAATAAACTCATCTTTCTAACTAAACATAGATTATAGATTGGGACAACGGTTCAGTCAGCGTCACTAATGTAACACTACTGCCTCATGACTAAAGGCGAGACAAAGCTTACAACTGGTCACTTGTAACAGTAAAGGCTAGGCATTATTTGAACTTAGTATTCTGAGGTAGATGACCGGACAGCTGGACGGGTCATGTGGCTCATTCGGGTGAAACCTTAATAGATAAGTCGCAAAATCACAGAAAACCAAAAGAATCATTTTTACGACTAGAATTTAACGACGAAAGGAGGGAGAGAAAAATTTAACGACTAAACATAAAACCATAGTTTGCACACGACCCGAAAACCTACCCTCCAATATAAATTAGAAGTCAAAATCATCCTCTAGGCCTTTTCCCATTTACTCTAGATTCAACCAGGTCAGGAATCGGAGCACAATTCTGTTTAGGGAACAAAACTTGTTGGATTTATTTAAATCAAAGATAAGTTGTTTGTTAGAATTTTGTCAGAAAAACTCTGTAATATATTGTAAACGATAAGAGATATTTTATTGATGTTGTTTAAACATTATAGCTCTGTTTGTTGAATTCACTGATCTGAATATTTACTTTAAACAAAGAATTGTGAAACATTAGATTTAGGAACTTGTTGATATGAAGTTGTGTTAAGAAATTGTATTAAGAATTTCATGGTCTAATAGTAACTCAAATTGTCGGAACGTTCAAGCAACGAGGTATTGAACTACAATATTGTTAACTAAGATATTGATATTAATTTCATATTATATATTTGAACGCTGATGTAGCCGATGGTAGTTGAACCACATAACATAATTAATTAACATAATTAATTAACTATAATGAAATTAAACTAAAGACTTCTAAGTCAAAAGCCGTCGGGCTACACTAACAACCGATAAAAGAAATCATTTTATTAAATATTTAATACGTTTTTTATGACTATGCATTTTGACTTAAGTCAGGTTTTATAAATAAATATTCATACATGCAACCAGGTTCGACCAAAATTACATGAGAACTAATTTGACTAATTAACAACTACCTTTAATACCCGCCATCTAGATCTAAAAATCCTGAGAGCGCCATTCCTTCATAAACGCGTGCGATAGCTCTAGGCACAGCGTGGGATATTGCAAATATATCCATGAGATTGAGCTTTTGATAAAGGAACTGTCCTATAAATTGTCTTCATTTGTGTTTGTTGATATTATATTCACAAACTGCCAAGGCAATCGGATGTGCAAAAACATAACATACAAGCATATGCAAGAAACGTCATGGTAATTTTTAAGAAACAAACAACAAGCGACCTTATGTATGTGAACTGAAGCACCCGACCTCTCGGTCGTTGAGAAAGATGGGATATGTTTGCGGTTCATAAATTGTATTTGTCTTATTTACGATAATCGTAATAAAGTGTTCGACAACACCCGGTGGACCGTGGCCCGAGTCTACCAAAATACCTGTCGGTCCATTTAATTTCATTAAAGTTGTATGGACCGACGGTCTACCAGAATTTTCAGCCGCATCATTTTCAAAATTCTGACCAATTATGGAAACAAATATACTAAAGTAAACAACGCTTTACATCCTTTTACTGAAGCCAAACACATCTTGGTTAGCTCACAAACCTTTTATGCCAAAATTCCAAAATCATACTGGTCCAGTGAAATTTGGTCCGGTCCAGTAGATTTTGCCAGCTTGGTGGACCCAAAGTTCAGTGTTTTCAAAGTTCTTTTGTGAAGACTGTAATGCATCGACTTATTTTTCGCGAGTGTCCTTTAGGATTGATAAATCGTTTGGTGTTATAACAAGATAGTAGAGCAGATCATTATCTGGTAACGCTGAAATGTCTTACGTAAACCTTAACCGTTCCTGAAATTGATCTGTGTTTTTTTCCAAAACATTTAGTGACAAGGTGTTTTATTTAGAAACGCTGGATAAAAAAGCAGTAAATAGGGGTGAACTCTGGCAAACAGTCTTTTGACATATTTTAATGATCATTTTTCCGACATTATCTGGAGACAGAGTTCATTTGAAGCAGATATAATGCTGCATACACTGTGATAGCAGGACATGAACATCTGACACTATTTCACACCATATATATATATATTCCACTTTTTCAAATTTGGCGTATCACTGCAGAGGTTATGTCAGGGTCAATCTTGTTTTGTAGGGATTTAATTATATTAGGCATTGTCAGCAGCAGCAACAACGACATTAACATCATCATACTCATCGTGATTACAACCATATTCCAAAACACAATCGCCATTGTCGTCATCATCATTCGTCTTCGGTATCATGAATTATTCGTGGAAACCGTCACACAAAATGTAGGCTCTGTGAACGAGTGTCAACACGCTAATCTCCGCAATAATCTGTAACTATTTGACTTGGATCGTAAGTGCATTATCGCTTTTAAATGATCTGTCGCCAATAAATTCCATGTATAAACATATATTGATCTCTTGGGGCCGCGTGCCTTGCAGGCACGTCTGCTGTTGCGTACCACGAAATTTCAAGCCGACAAGGAGTTGAGGATACATGCACTGTTCGAAAACGAAACCATGGAGTGTTAAGGGGAATTTAATATTAAGTTTTAGTTACCTTTTATAAAACTTCGTAAAAGATTAATGATCTCCTGCAAGGAGATGAATGGTGTGTGTTACCTCTATCGTTTTTACCTCTATCTGTGTTAATGTCGTTGCATTCTTTAAAAATGTATCAGCTTTATTCGCGCAGTTCTTCCACGAAATCGACATGTTAAAACCCAGTTTTGCATAAGCCACGATGCACTTTTCTGTTAACTCTATTTCTTTCGCCCTGTCAGGCTCCAGTTGTTTTTAATTAACCGACTATTTCTAATTCCGAGAATTTTAAAAGCTCTTTGTGGTTAAGAGACTTATTCTTTGAACAAACAAATCAGACAAAACATTGACTGGAAAAAAATCACAACAGAGTAGTGCGATGCACCCAGTTAATTCGGTCGATGAAGTATTTAGATTAGTTGTACCATTTAAGTCATTTTACAAGTTTACTTGCCTTACACCCCCTTAAGAAGAACAACGACAAAAAAGTACAGCACAAAACAATAAATAAAACGTTGCAATTAATAAAATTGATGTACATTGCTTCGATGTTTTAACAATCTATGAACTCTAAAAGAGAGATAAATAAAGGGATTTGATAGAAATAACACAAAGGGAACTGCGATGGAGGATAATGGAGACACGTTGGTAAAATAGTTACACCTCAGATTAACTTCTAAGTAAAAACGTTCAACATAATGAATTCAGCAACATGTGCTAGATAACAGGAACCTACAGTGACATGCCAGATGGTCCTATCCCTAAAATATTCGGAGTAAACCTACTAAACAATCTAACTTTTAACAAACCTCCACAATCAGTCAACCTTTAAACTAGACTTCTGAAAGAACTTGTCAGAAACTGCACCCCAACTGACTATACATTTAATTACTCATAACAAACAGGAGAATACCATCAATCTGGAAAACAGCCGACATATGCACAGTATTTCAGAATGGCAAAAAAGTTGTAAGCATTCAACTAAAGATCAATTGTATTTATAGCATAGTATGTAAGTATGTAACATCATCGCGCACGCAGATAAAAACTGATTTTTACCCTTTCCAGCATGGTTTTCGACGAAGGTATAAGGGTTGTATTGTGAAACTCAAGTAATTGACTTCAAAGATAATTGATCAAAATACAGATCAAGGTAAACAAACTATTGGCCTCATTGTGGACATTTTTAAAGCATTCGACAAAGCGAGCCTTTCATCTAGTACACAAACTATGTCATTATGGTGTACGTTGAAAACACAAATGGATTTTTTTTCTCAGAACAGAGCCAATAAGTTGTGGTCGAAGGGAAAAACCAGCAGATAGCTTATAAATTGCTTAAGGTGTGCCACAGGGTTCTGTGTCTCTATACTATATCATGCCAGTTGGGTTAACATCAAGAATTAGACTTTTTTACAGACGGAAACATAGTCTGCATTGTGACAAAACTCTGATAACACAGACAAATTTTACAAATTGGCTTCATAGAAAGAAAATGTTTGTTGTTTCACCTAATAAATATAATGTGTTAACTACTAGTATCATCAAGAACATTGTTCAACAAATAATAATACCTTGTAACGATTACTTCTGATCTTAAATGGGCATCTCACATAAACATAATCTGCGGAAACGCTAAAGTGAAATGAGCTATTTTAAAACAATGAGCTTTTTAAAACAATGAGCTTTTCAAAAGGATTTTTAATAGTTGCAACCAGAGCATTAAAAAGCATACAGTTACAGAGACAATTAACATTAATGACCATCTCGAACTAAATGCCAGAACTTCTAGATGCAGCAACAATCTTGCCTGTCATACCACAAGGCACATTACCGCGAGAAAAAAGTCATTCTGCCCACGTACTTTTCGGGACAGGAACACATTGCCTACAATCAATGATTCCGCCCGTGTCTTAGGAATTCAAGGCTCACCTCAAAATGAAATTCTTTTTTTTTTCTCTATATATTTATTTTTGTCGTTTTTGTTGTTGTTTTCTGCTTCTGTGTCTTCATCTTCTTTTTCATCTTATTATTGCTGTTATTATTGTATAATCCCCCTCTTTAGCGCACACACCAAACACGGACAAATAGCCTCACGCTGGCAGATGCCGTAATACAAGAGAAGGAGACTTGAATAAAAGTAAAACACCTCGAGCGATGACATCATAAGAAGTAGCATTATGACATCATATGATAAACACAGTGGCGTGATTTGAAGTAAATATGACGAATTTTCTAACAGGACATCATCAATTTTAGTAGAAAATAAAGGAAATGGCAAAAGAAAACCAACCAAACTACTAAAACATAATATAGTAGATCCAAACATAATAATAGTAATAATATTATAGGCAGTTGATTCATCAGCAAAAAGGAAGTCAAATAACTATCGCAGAAAACTATTTCGAAGTTATACATACTGTGCAGTCTCGCGTAAATAGCAATTAAAACTATTCAAGTTGCCCGATATATGTAAAGTAGTATTGGGGAGATGAGGAGACGTCTTCCAACAGTGACTGTCCAAATTATGGCTTTAAGTCACAGTTTGCATTTTAAAGTCATCGGCCATGTACGGTCATCAAGTCATTTTTATCAAGCCATGTTTTTGACTGTAAACCGGTCCATTGCAAACAATGAAGGATGCAATCATCAGCAATATTTATCTGATACGTTTTGTAAGTAGGTCTTATACAGTTATCTTATAAAAAAAACATTTTAAAAAATACAGGACGGCTTATGCCCTGTTTCATAAGTGTTTTATACAGATATTATAATTTAAAGCAATAAAATAATTTCGGCGAAAGAATGTTAGAGCTCTTTAATAGGTAAATAAGAAAAGGTCCAATCAAAATTTCCACAGATATTGAAATCTAATCAACCTCTAGACAAAGGCAAACAGGGTAAATGTAAATATGACAAAAACACAGAGACGAGACAGAACGCACAAAAAGAAAAACCATCAGTTACCGCCTTGGAACGGTCAGTCGGTAAAATGACCGACTGCGTTTACCGACTGCGTTGCTTAAACCTGGTTTGTGGAACGCTCCAGATGGTTTTTCTATCAAACAAACAGTGTAAATAAAATATCCCGTCAAAGTGAGATAACAAACAGTAAGCAACCGAGTCGGCCTATTTGCCAATTTACCGTTCCAGGGCGGTAACCGTTTTCTCTGCTTGGTATTTGGCTCGTCACAGTGTTGTAGTAACTTTTACAACTGATTCGCATGTGAATACCTTTGTCTGGTGCCATTTTAAATAGTTATGCATGTTGAAGCATTCTTCGGACTTTGTCGTATTTTCTTTTAAAAAAAAACAACAATCACTTCCCCAAATTGTAGAATCAAAAGCCTTGTAACATTATGGTAGTAATAAACTAGTATTTAGTACGGAAATCTTCAACTAACAAAATTGTACACACCATCTTGGGTACATAATAGCCATAGGATTTAGCAGAAGGCGAATCACCATCAATGTATGGATAATTCTACAAAAGTTAAAATCGTCTCGTTTCTCATATATTTGTACATCTCAATGTTTAGAAATGCTGCAATTAAATGTCAAGTATAATTTGCCTTTTTAAGTTCTGGAAGGTTAATAAGCAAAAAATATCTATGGTAAGAATATCGTCAAAGATTTTTAATCAAATGCCTTTGTAAGAAGGCCACGCTTAAAATAGTATAAAACTAATCAGCAGTCACGGGTGAACAGCTGGTTTCCATAGAAATGCCAATTACTTGTAGAAAAAAGTGTCATCGTATTGTATGAAATTGATATCAAGTGGGAAATATAAATCTTCATAAAATGCATTTATAAATCCCTTTCGTGACATTAAGAATATGTCTGTTAGAAAGTTATCTTTTCATAATAGTCATTTGCTTGCAAACAGTTTTCCCAACATACCGCATGTTCATATTATATATCCTGTAGATTAACCGTCTATGCCCTTAAATAAAATAGTTATGCAATTAAATTAAGAGCAAAGAAAAAGTCTTTCTGTAAACGAACATAAAATATATATTCAGAAATCGAAGCCTTTAAATATCGCATGCATTGTAAGTTTCATTCCTCAGTGGCATGCGGCTTTTTACACTGTTTTACAACTGGGGAATTCCTGCCTGTACTGCTTAACTGTCAATAATCCTAATTATACTTTATTGACTGGTCTTAGAGTCAAACGGTTACCGTTTCTTAAACTATATATTGGCCCATACATAAGTCTTTATTTGTTAATAACTTATATACCCTACAAATTCAATCAAAGCAAAACTAAAACAATTAACATAATTTCATATGTCTACCACCATTAAATACATCACCAAACTGTAGCTTTTAAATGCATCACAGCATAATAAAAAACAACGTTGTTTAAAAGTTATATTTTCAACAAAAATATTTACCGGACCTTAAAAATTGATGAACTAAAAAAAATTGCGAAGCCAATACAGTATTGTTTTTGTGGTGTTGTTTCTTTTAGGAGGCGATGAAGCAAGTGTAGACAAATGTAGCTGAAATTTTAATTGGGTGTCATTTTGTTGCTGCTGTGAGTGAAGAACGTTCTTTAGTCAGCATAAATTTTCGGGAAACAGTCAATATCCCTTGATATTGATTCACACGTGACCAGCAGTTGATTAATCAAAACGCTAAACGTAATTCTTTAAACAATATTTTTTTGTTTAATTAACCCTGACTTTGATATTGTATAATTTTGCAAAACAGATTCATTTCTATTAATCGGCAAACATTTTTGTCGACTTTTCAGCAAACAAGGTTTTGATTGGTTAGTTACCTGTGGGAGGTGGGGGATGCTGATCTAATTCTATCTTAATCAGCATATGTTTAGTACCATTACTTTTAAGATACAACTAGACGCATGCAATTAAGCATGTCCGATCAAAACGGAAATACATGTATGTGTAAGCATAGGTTTGTTTGGTGAATAAATAAAAAACCAAACAGTCCGTTTTGTGAATTCTTTATTTTGCTATATAGTGTGATTCTTTGTTTTGACAATACGTTAGTATTAGGAACATAATTCCCTTGATACCAGACAAAAGTTATTTTATGAACATACAATGTGATAACATGCTTAAAATATATGAATTTGATTACTTGATGTTTTTGATCAAGAATTGTTTTACAATAAACATAAATAAATAAATAGTTGTCCAAGAATGCTACAAACAAAGGTGTATGAAAAGAAATCAAACATCAAAATACAATTAATATATTTTCAGTTTTATATAAGATTCCAGATGAAACAGACATTTTTGTTAAGTTCAGAACCTTTGCGTATTTGGCTGCATTATATTTACCAAGTACATAAATACAACGCTAAATTATATAAATGTGGTCTCCAACAGTTTGTACCATTGTGTTTACCTTACATCCAAAAAAGGTATTGTTACCTGCAAAGATCCCACGAAAAGCTGTCTATTTGCCCTACAACCATGTGGAAATTAAAGCATATCACATAACATTCCACTTATCAACACAAGAATGTAAACCATGTAAGCCCTTACTTTTCACCCGGGTATTCAGATCTGACTTCGGTATCTATTTGAGCTGAAATCCACATTATGTTTATGTACAGATTGGAAATAATTTACTGTAATTCGCAATTTGCACTGCACAACATTTGGGGTAATCATATAAACGAGATATAATGTTACATGATTTAAATATATACGATTTTACGAAATATGAGCAACAGTACTTAGTGAAAAAAGTGGCAGGATTTTAAGGCCAACGCTGAACATATGAGCCGGCTTAATTACTGGTAAACAGGGCCTACATTTACAGCAATGGCAATGTGTCTCTGAACTGTGGTAAAAAAAACAATGTGTTGTACAGTTTATGTTTCCCCGTAAACTCAAGCGTTTTACATTTACCTTATTCAAGATTGAATGTGTTTCGTGATACATTGCTTTTGACTGACTGATTGGTATAAGTGCATAAAATTAAAGAAAATTGCATTTCCACTTTCTTTCCAAAAAATGTTAGAAGTCTCAGGGAAGCTTGTTTTCATTGTTAAGCTTAGTTGTTATATCTAATTAATTTGGTATATAGATCCCCTTCACCGATCGCAAGTGAAGTTTGCTACATACGGAAAAAACATCGTTATGCAACCACTAATTGAAAATATATCTAGCTACATCTGTCAATGTGAGTAGAAATAGAACTCTATTTATTACAAAACAGCAACAAAAAACATACACTTTAAAGTCACTCTTTGCAGTTAAGTGTTAATTAATACTTACAAATATATATTAAAGCTTATTGATATTATATTTAAATTGATGTATTTGTAAATTAAGATGTACATATTTATTTTGGGCATAATTTGATTATTATTTGCATAACAAGAAACTTTAAAACATTAAAATCGTCGGGATAAAAACATAACACATTTTCCCTACAAAAGTAGAAAAGTATTGTTGTAACATTTAAATAATAACAGACTAGAGAATCATAAAGTACATCACAAACATATAATACACGTAGTAAATACCATTCTGTAATTTCATAAATAGACGTTTTTTTGCAACGTAATATTGTAATATTACAAAAACATTCAAAATACAAAATATTTCACATGGTTAAAATAATGCAGTGTGCAAGTGTAGCCTAGAAAGAACGTGTAGTTAACATAACGAGAGGTATCTGTTTATTTTAATCTAAGTTATTGCGATTGGGATTAGCCGGCATTTTTGCCAATACTGTCTAGCGACATATCTATCATTATAGCACAGGGGCACTTATGAGGTACCTATGGACTGAACCCGGTCGGTCCATTATACTGACACCGACGAGTCAGGCGTAATGCTGCCCCCTTATTAGCCCCGAGCGTTAGGAAGGAAGCCACTACTACCAACTTTAAGGTCTTTGGTTTGACCCGGTCGTGGTTTGAACCCACGACCCCCCCCCCCCCCCCCCCCCCCGATCCGCAAGCCGACGCTCTACCACTTGAGCTATTGCGGCTGGTCTTTAATTTATTGCATTCACATTTTAATCTAATTTATTGCGATTGGGATTAGCCGGCATTTTAAGGTCTTTGGTTTGACCCGGTCGTGGTTTGAACCCACATGAACTGTTTCATTGTTGCAACATTGACTATTTATTTTGCTGCACATTGGTTTTCGCCACCCCGAAGCAATTACTTGTGAGATAACATGACACTAGATCACATGATCATGTGACGAGATCGCGAGATTAAGTGATTGTATCGGAAGGTCATGTGTAGCTGATTCTGGTCTCGTATAATGGTGGAATTAATGGGTAAATAACGTTGTATGGTGGAGGATCGTCGTTGTTATTTATGACGTCATCGGCGACATTTTCTGAACCGGTTCGACCTGCACTTGGGAGAGATGTGTATTTGGTCTCATCGAATTCTTCAGGCATTTCAGACAGACTAACAGTGTTCTCTGGTTTCAAAAAGTCTTTGCAAAGACTGTTGCATACGTGGTGATGAAAGAAATCCTGAATTCCGATGATTCCTTTATCATTCGGTCCATATATTTCATTCACAGAATGGACTGTTGGACAAGTGAGTTTGATTTTGTCATCTTCTCTAGCTCCTTTAAGGTTACACACCACCATTTTTCCATGAGTGGCATGGAAAGTGAAGTGGGCAAATGCGTTAAGGTTGCGACTATCGCTGTTGCAGACTTGTCCAACTGCTGAGATAAATTCTTTGAAATCTTTAATCAGTTCTTCAAATAGAACCACTTCATCCTCGGTGAAGGTTTTGTCGTATCTCATAAAAAATCGAGTAAATTTCATGACGTCCGAGATGTTGTCCATGACGGCAATTGTAGGGACGAGAAAATCAATCTGTAAAAAAAAATCTATAATAATCATCTGTATGCATTTGAATTACAATAAAATGGTATTTAAAGTTAAATAAATTGTGCAAATTTATATGTAAGGCCTGTAACTATTAGTTAGCCAAACATTCATTTCTGATCGTAAGCTATTAAATATTTCACAGTTGAAGAATGTTTAAAATTTATTAAATAATATACACATTTAACTTTGTGATACATAGCGGTTTTAAAGCTGAACTATCTAAAAGCTACTCGAGGTATTTAAAATTAAATGTAAATAGCACACATTTAAGCTTGATATATGTCTCGACGTGGAAGTTGAAATCGTTTGAAGGCTATCAGAATTGGAAAAAGGGGCATAAACTTTGAATAATAACGCACATAGCCGTGTATCTGCAGCGAATTCTAAGTTCAATGTGCAAGGTATTCGTACGAGAGAGACTATCTCAAGTCAATATGTAGATACTAATTTATTTATCAATAGATGCCAAAAGGATTACCTTAAAACTGTGCTTAAAGTTTATGATATAGAGCGGCCCTCCAATCTTTATGTATGTTTAGCAGATTCTTAATGTATATCTTTTTTTAAGCTGTTACAGACACTTTCTTGAAATGATATGTACATTTACAGCGTACATCTCGAATTTTGAATTATGTAGCGAATATAAATTATTTGAAAGAAGGTACACGTTACAAAAAAATAGGAATTACATTTCAATGTATGTGGCATACCTTTAATTATCTGGAGCAAACTTGATTTTTAATATTTGGCTGGTATTCAGATGTTATCATATAAGGATCTAAATTGTCTTATAGCGTGGTCACTCTATAACTGAAATATATGCAAACAACACAGGGCATTGT
Organism: Sinonovacula constricta; assembly: GCA_007844125.1. NCBI lineage: Eukaryota > Metazoa > Mollusca > Bivalvia > Cardiida > Solecurtidae > Sinonovacula > Sinonovacula constricta. The sequence continues at coordinate 46,720,835 of CM017565.1, read as the reverse complement.
TTTTTTTTTCCAACTAGACATTTTCGATTCAGACAAAATACCAGAACTACAACTCACTGAATTTAATGGTTGTTGGACATATAAACATAAAGCAACAATGACCAGCTTAATGAAATAGTTTACATACTTCAACTTCACGCCAAAAGCGCTCATTGAATTGCTTGGCCAGTTCACGTGCGATGGAGCTGCGAACCAGATAATGTCTCCAGCCGGCTGGCGTACCTGTCTGATTGCGGAGGGCCTTCACCACAACCTTGATGGCCGAGGACAAGAAATACCGCCGATGGTACGCCATGCCCTGTTTGATGTTTCAGCAGTGGTATTAAAATAATAACAGATGTTTAATGATGATTCAACAAATCGTACAATTTATCAAGGTAAACATGCCATCGATAACACGTTAATACGGATACTCAATACGCTAGGCAATATCGAAATGTATGTCGTATAATGATAAAGTGATTCTCCTTGTGTCGCTTTCATTGCCCTTCTTTTGTGAAAGAAAATGCTTTTTCTGAACTTCTGGTCGTCTGATTATCCTGGATAACGTCGCCATATGCTCGTTTCTTATAAGTGTAATCACTCTGATAAAATATTTTGATAATATTTGTTGCATCTCACCGACACATATATGGTCATAATTGCGACATCTAGCACATAATTAGTGAAGAAAGACCCCGGACATATGTTTGGGGGAGAACCACCGATGCTTCGCATCTTAGCTGGAAGACATTATTTATAAGGTGTAACTTTTCCAACATTACCACTATCTGGAGACGATCATCTCTTCAAACAGATATGAATGCTTTATTCGCTGTGATAGCGTAAAGATACGAGTCAGTGAAAACTTCACCCACTGCTATAACTGATTCCCGTCTTCGTATTTGATACTAGTAAATAAGTATAGGGCAATGAAATTGTAATACGATCATTATTAAATGGACGTCGAACTTTTATTTTTATTGCTAGTCGACATCATCATGTTGTAGTTGGTACACATTAAAATGAGCATTACGTGCAAGGAAAAGTCAACATGTGAATAAGCATTTTCGCTTTTTCCCCTTTATCCCTTCCAGAGAATTCCTTACCGTGTTACCACACTGCTTGATATTTCATTCTTGTTTTTCGTTGTTGTTTTTTTTTTCTGTTTTTTATTGAGTCTTGAATACATTATTAATGTTTATGTTTCATAAATTATATTTCATTGACAGAGCGTATTAATTGTCAATAGCAGCGCAGCGTGAAGTAGCATGTGGGAGGAGTATGTAACCACGTGGCTCCGCAGGTTTCCTAGAATATATCCCAGCATAAAAACCAACGCTCCGACCGAGATTCGAATCCAAAAGGTGTGGGGGCTGAGCAGTTACAAGTCTCAAACCAATATTGCCCCCGGTAATTAATTCATATGTGGTATCAATATTGTTTGTGGATATATGTTACTGTAGAGGTATTCGGTCGTAACTCACATGGAGAAAAGTATAAACTTTCCTAAATTTTCTAAATTCACATAGCTTTTTTCATTTTGTGAGAGATTAACACATAGTATTCTTACCTTGAAGGCGAATATGTTGCTGCCTTTCCATTTCGGGTATACGTCAAAGGAGGCCCAATAGTCCTGTTCCAACTTCCAAGTTGGGCTGGCCAGGGTCGAATTTGGAACGGTGAAATCAAATGAACACATCACGTATCGCCAAAGGTCTAAACTAAAATGAACACAGTGGGGTTGTACGAGTCTAACATTGACTAGAAAAAGTATGGAAATACAAGCAAAAAGAATTACTATGTTGTAATTTACCAACAAAGCATGGTGGGTTTAAAGACATTGCGCGAGGAACTCATTAATGCATTTTAATACTGAAATCTTTCAGACCCTTAAGACCTTTCGAATGCACGAATCATTCACGAATGTGTAGATTTTACCTTGATTCACATCCTTGGAGACGAAATTATAATTATGACACAATATAACAATTACCAGCACAAGAACACAGCAGACCATTTACTATTTATACTAATAAAATAACATGTTCTTTGAAGTAAACACATCGCACATATTTCTTACCTGTAGATTATTATTTTACAGGGATGCAAATGCCAAAAGGTGACCCAACTACGCAATGAAACAGATGAGTTTCGTTTTGGGATAAAAATGAAATCACCAGTTACGACATAAATCATCCAAATCCATTTCGCACCATACCTTTGTAATTCGTTCAAAGCTATTCAAAAACAATAATAATATGGCAGGAAAGATTGACCAAAAACAAAAGTTGTGTGCCACTCATTTGCCCGACCTTAATCCGAATAAACTGTAATTAAAAGTAGATTCCTTACTTCTGTGATAGCAAATGTGGTACTGATTGTTGGAGAGATTGGACTTTCTTGCGTTTCGTTATAAATATAACGCCTTGTCAGGAGGGTCACGTGCTACAAAATGATAAAATGATAAAAGATATGGCGTATCAACGGTAAATAGTTTTTTTTAATCGGCTGAACGGATATCTTTTTCAAAAAGCTTCCCTTGTATCAGTCTTGCTTTGATTGTACTGATTCATCCGTTATATACATGCAGTTCTTCTACAAAGATATATATGTACTGTGAAACAGAGCATAGTTTCTCAAAAGTCACGATACATTTATAACTTATTGTTTGTGTGTTCTTTTTATTTATTTCTTTATAACAGCTGTTGTTCTTTTCTGGAATTGTCCAGATTTTAAGCTCTTTGTGTGAAAGTGATTTATCCTCCGAACAAACATAAAATGCAGGTATCTGGTTGGGCGAAAAGGTAGAGTAAAGACTAGAAAGGCAAGCATTTTTAACTTTAATGAAATTCTGTCTGAGATTTTGTCAAAATTCTGCAAATTAAAATCTCAGTTAAAGATGCATCATACATAGCAGATATTTTTTAATTATGTACATTTAATGCAAAAACAAACAAACACAGGTTTCGTAAGTTTTTATTATTATTTCACGATTTAACTTGGTGACTACCGGTGAGTTACAAAATAAAGTAAACAAATAAATTGTACATTATTGGTTAATCAACTCGTGGCGGTTGAGAAGAGCAAAGACAATCAGAGCCCCAGAGAGGAGGGGTGCATCTCTTGCTTACTCCTTTATTATTGCTTCGGCTTGCGGATCGGGAGGTCGCGATCAAACCAAAGACTTAATAGTTGGTAGTAGTGGCTTCCTTCCTAACGCCCGGGGCTAAGGGGACAGCATTACACCTAACTCGTCGGTGTCAGTATAATGGACCGTCCGGGTTCAGTTCCTAGGTACCTCACAATATCGGCAAAAATACCGGCAAATCCCAATCTCAATCCCTTTATTATTTCTTTGAAACCCTTTATAATGGCAATTATCATAATTGACTCTCTATGACAATACCTATGAGTAAAAGCAATACATAAGAAGCTAAGTTAGTAATTGTGGGATATATGGAACACTAAATCCGCTTTATTTCGCTTGTCTCGAGCTCTGATACTACACAATAAATATATATATATATATATATATATATATATATATATATATATATATATATATATATATATATATATATATATATATATATATACAGTTAAACCTCTCCACAGCAACATCTGGCGGAGGCACGAAAAAGTGTTGCTGCTCAGAGGTGTTGCTGCTCAGAGGTTTCAATGAGACGAGACAAAAAGTGTGTTTTTTAATAGTTATGTACTTTAGGCAATCAGCTTTTGCTTGTCTTTTACAAAAACAATATCGTCAGTAACGAACCTGTATCTGAGTTCTGCCGCAGCCCAACTCAGTAGCGATATACTGTGCTGACCTTCCTTGTTCTAACAACTTAGTTGTAGTAACACTCTGCTCTAACGTAAGGTAAACCTTTTTATAAGACATTTCAAGACAAAATGATCAGCATTCCAGTATTGAGTCATGGAAAGACTGATTTACCATTAAAAATCGAATTTATATTCAGACATCCTAAAACAAAGACAGTTTGCATTTAGCACTTAACGTAAACATCTTTTATGTAAGCAATCAATACAATGATATCTTTTAATCTTTCGGTCAATTAAAGAAAACAAACCAACCCGATAACATCATCAAAAGTTGACACTTCTTTTACACGTTCCCGCAATACCCTAGATCTACAACGGCATGTTTGTAGCATGCAGCTGGTTTCCCGTCCAACTGTAACTTGATTCCAATTAACACCTTCTCAACAGGGTACAAGCAGTGATCAGCCGACCGCGTGACATTTTTGGTGTACTCGACAGACTGTTCTAAAAATAGCTGCACTGGTGTTGCTACGCAGAGGTTAAACGAGCCTCAGGGAAGAGATTCACACGGCCGCTTACCGCTTCGCGGAGGAGTTGCTGTTTAGAGGTTAAAATGCGCTGAAAACTACTTGGGGGAAATTTAACTGCCGCTGCTTACGGGTGCCGCTTCGAGAGGTTTTACTGTATATATATATACAATAATCTTCCATTATCTCTGACTACGACTCTAATTTGAACCTAATATGATGCATTTCTTGTGTTTAGTGTTTTGATGTTTTGTTAAAATAAAGGACATGACCTTTGCACTTGCAGCAAGCAGTGATGTTATGTCTCTTCTGAACGGTCATCAGTCTTTTCTAATAATATGTATTTTAGAGTATTTAAAATTGTTTCGAAATCAAGAGCTAAATTTATGCAGGCGATATGATTTATCTTTTAATTTGACAGCTGGAGGAACATTAAACATTGCTTCTAAAGTTTTCAAATAAATCCACGTATTTTGGAGCTGTTCAGTATGACTTATCGTAAATCTTGTTGTAAAGATAAAAGGAAAACATATCCAAATTCAGGATTTATTCATAAGTTATTTATATTTATAAATAAACAAACGAACGGTTAAAGATTGACACGGGATTGTAGCAGAAAAACACAATTAAAGCACATCATCTGGTCGTGTTGGCCTATTTTCCTTACGACATACATATAGTCATATATACAGAAAGGCTTAAAAAGAAAACGAATTACTTATAATTTCATCATATTGTTACTGTTCATTTAACGATAGTCTCAGTTTCTATTACTCTCATAATACGATGCCGATTTTGCACAAACATTCACAGGAATACATGTTCAATTCGTACGTTGGCACAGGTTTGTTTCCAAGCAAGCAACAATTGAAAAGTACGCTTAAAATAATTCAGAATAAGGTTTGCGTAACCAACGGTTTATTAGGTTTATCACATATCTGTAAATATGCTTCTGGACTTGCCTAGAGACAAGCAGAACAATTGACCTTCCCTCAAGCGAGTTGTAGCCACGCCTACCCTTGCAACGAGTTCTCGCTATAAACAGGTAAGACTAACTTTGGCAAAAAATAGTGTCGTAATTTATGCAAGTTATGTGTATTTTCATTGGATTTAGCGGTTTTAACGTGTCCAGTTGTGTTGGCTTATATATAGATGTACGGACGATTTTTGCATAATTTTTAGAGGGTATCCGATAAAAATCTGGCGCTGGCGTGATATTAAATTTCGCGGTTTTTATTCGAAAGAATTATACAGATTTTTTAAGAAAAGGCTCAAGAAACTAAATCCATATCTGTATATATTCGTCTTTAGTCGAATAATTAAGCATACCAAACCAGAAATACATCTTTGTGTGGATGTAGGTTTGTTTAGTAAATAAATAAAAAGATAACAGTCCATCCCTTGAATTCTTTAATTTCATTTGCTGTATATTTGGAAATATGTTGATATTAGGAATACAAGTTACTTTGTACTCATTAAAAGTTATATTACAAAGAAAATCTTATAAGTTGCTTAATTGAATTATATAAAGTTGATGATTTGATAAGTTTGTTCGAGAAATATTTTAAACTAAACAATCATAAATATACATAGCTGTTCTAGAATGCTAGACACGTATAAAAACAGCATAAAGTGAACAGCAGAGTAAATAAAATGTATCAGTTTTTTTTTAAGTGTAAAGGATGTGACCTTCATGGGTTTCCAAGATGACAAAACTAAACCTGTTAATTTTCAGTGAGTTTCACTGACAAAGTTCAATTTATCCTAATATTAATATTTGACTGGTATCCAGACGTTATCATATTAGGATCGAAATTGACCTTTCCAGCCTGAGATCAATTTAATTTAAACATATGTACATAACACACTATTGTGTTAACCATCTAGATAATTAATAAATCTAATAATTAAATGAATCAGACAATAAAGATAAGGATAACATAATTATGATTTGCTTAATAAAACAGTTGTCGTATTCTTTCTACACAGCCAATAAACTCGTTAAACTGCTTTGCCAGTTTCCGTGCTATGGCGCTGCGATGAAGATACTGTCTCCATGTGGCCGCCGTACCTGTCTGATGGCGCAGAGCCTTCACCGTGACCTCGGTGGCTGACCACATGTCCTGCTGATGGTACGCCATGCCCTGTGTGGGGTTTCAGCAGTGGGATTAAAGTAATATAAGATTTTTAATGATGATTGTGTTCATTTATACATGTTGCATACTCTTGGTTTTACACAAAACAAACGCGCTATTATTTTAAGAAGATTAATAAATAAGAACAATGTGTCACAAGTATATATCAAGTGATATAACTGACGAAAGAAGGGTAAGTTCAGATTCTGCTCCGATAACCTATTCAACCTTATAAAAAGGGTTCCTTAATTTAATTTAACGATACAGACCCTAAATGCATATAACGGACTCTGTGAATATTGCAACATATATTTCAATTTCTAAAGCCACAAGATAAAGGTTTTCATATTTCAGTCAATTATAAAGTTACAGAAGAAATAAGAACATTACATAAAATAGAGCGAACTCAGCAGTTATTTTACTGGTCACATTTAACGTAATTAATCAAGAGTTACAAAGATTTGAACAGTGACAATATTTCGCTTTCGCTTTGGAGTCCCATGTTTTCGTTTACTGTCATCAATGTACACGTCAGAGGTGGTGTGACTTTCATGGGTTTCCAAGATGACAAAACTAAACCTGTGAATTTTCCGTGAGTTTCACTGATAAAGTTCTATTTATCCTAACCTGGCCTCGTGCTGGGCAAACAAGTAATCGAGGGACAAATGTACTGATAACAGTGAATCCTAATTCCTCCTCAGATACCGAAGAATATTTATGTTTATAATTGATGAAATTTACATTTATAAATGTGTATATTTATATAAATAAATGTATTGGAATCAAAATACTTCACTATCTCAATATCAAAAGAGTCATAAATAGGCTAGAATAAATATTATCTGGGCTAAGAGTAAAATCTCCAGAAGGAATAAACTTTATCTATTCGTATCTCCTATTTGTTTTATAACCGTTGTGTCACTTCACAGCCGAGGATGTTTAATGTATTTCTCTAATTTAGATTGATTAGGTATTTGTTGGGTATTAGATTATTTACAACAACAAACATGGTATGTGGTTTAACAGCCTCAAAGATAGCCATGCACTGAATAGGTGTTGTTGCCTTTTCATTCTAGGTAGAGTTCAAAGGACTGTCCAAACGCTCGGCCAATGGACGCATCGCTCAGTCAGTTCTTATGTGATATCAAGGTTGTTAGTGAATTTAATGTTATCAAAGATAGATTGGGCCATTATCCAAATGGAAGAAAATATAATCTTATCAAAATTATTCAAATTAAAAGTCCCAATTCATGCAAAATAGAACTTATGAATGCTAAGTTACGACAAAAGAAAAACGCTGTGCTCTTCCTTAATTTCGTATTAATTAGATTATTTTTTGTAATTGACAAAGCAGTGGTTTAACGCAAAATATATATATTACAGGTGTCGATCCTTTTTCCATTTTAAGAGAGAAACAACTCGCGGTATACTTATCCTGCAGCCGAATGTGTTGTTGCATTTCCATTCCGGTTGTTGCCTTTCCATTCCGGGTACAGTTCAAAGGAGGCCCAATAGTCCTCCTGTTCATCCTCTTAAGGCGGACTGGCCAGTGACGAGTTCTCAACGGTGAACTCAACAGACCCATCACATATCGCCATAGGCCTGGCAAGAACACAAGAGATATTAAGGAGTGCAGAATAGGCTAAAAGTGATATTTCAATTACTGTAATACACAAACGAATCATTTAAAGGCAACAGTGCACGCATAGAAAAATTACAAGTCTGGAATTTTAAGCAAGCAATACAGGATTTGAGCTGAAACAGAGCACAGAATGCAGTAAGGTGCATTTTAATAGGCACATAAATTCTCAAAGCGCAAATTTATTTAAGAATTTATCGTTTATCAAACATCGTCCATAAATAATAAGCACTTTTTATCATTTAAAAGATATGTAACCAGATTTAAGTTTTCACTGTATTTCACCGCTATTGTTTTTAATTCTATATTATTATTTTGCCGTAGAGCAAATGCAAGTAGAACTTTAAGTATGTAATAAAACAGTACATTATAACTTTTGCTTGTAGATTGGGAAAGAAATAAAACATTTCGTATAATATTTATGCTAAATATGATGTTTACAGTCACCTCCGGTAATTGGTCATATTGTGTTACCTTGTAGACATTCGAATAAAGGATTATTGGTAAATTATGCGTCAACTTAGGTCAAACTTTACGAAAATTGGAACTTTCAACTGCCCTAACTGTATTTTCAGGTAGTGTTTTTTTTTTCAAGGTAAAATGTACTTGGCAAATATGGTACACTTAAATGCAGCTTATTGAACAGTAAACATGTGTTATAACCGAAGGATGTATTATGAATGAAGCATTTTATCAACTCACGTGTAACGATTTATAATACAATTTAAGAACAGAAACAGATGTCTTGGATGGTCAACTGGTAAGTGGATCTGAATCGTATATGGTATTTGAGCCCAGGTCTCTTACACGTCATCGTCGAATACCCACGCTCCACTATTCTGCTTTACTACATTTGTCGACCGAGGGTTTATTGGTGAATTTTGAAAGTCTGTCGAAACAATGAAGAGAGAGCTTTATCATTGGACTGAAATCTTCATCGGATTATGGAGCGACCATTGAAATATCGTTACCAGAAACGGCGAAAAGTGAACTAAATATCACTCGAGCGATGAATAGAGAAAACTGAATAGGATCGTTCGTGGTGTCCGACGATGCTTACACGTTTGTTTGTTGGTTATGTATTTTATTATTAAAATGATTTTGTCGACAACAGTTGCCCTTTTTCCTTTAAATTACAAAAGATAACTTGCCAGTGTTGCTGTTTTATTTACTTTAACTTAAAGCAACAGAACGTTAATTATATAGATAACCAACCTCTCAGAAACCGCATTTCTCTTCTGTAAATAGACAGCATTTTACAACAACTATATTTTAGAATACTCCCATTTGCGATCCAGATCTGCAACAGTGAATTTCATCTAAATATTTATGATTCCCGATTTTGGGTTTGAGCTTTTCATTCGAAAATATTTAGCAAAATATTATCTACAAATTTTAGGATTATAATGTAAATTATCTCGTTTAAACACTGGTCAATTCCTGCATAAAGATAAATGGCATGACCGAATGTATATATACACTCATATACATACATATATAGTCTAATCATTCATAAGCTTTATTAACTCGTTGTTAAAACTCAAGGACCCTTAAAAGCCCGAGGATCACAAAATCTATTTACGGTAATTAGAATCGTCTCTTCATGACAATAACTCTGAGTACCGTTATACGTGGTACTAATTAAAACCTTCTCTTTATGACAATACTACTAAGTACCTTTATACGTGGTTCTAATTAGAACCGGGGGCAACTGTGTTAAACATCGTTAAATACGTATCATCTTCTCATTTTTCAAAAATATCATAGGCTTGTTAAGAGTTTTCCTCTTACCCCATTTAGCAAAGTACAAGAAGAGTCCATCTTTGTATCCTCGACGGCTTTTGCTAATGTAACTGTCTTTTTGGATTAACTCCTGCAAATTTGCTAACGTAACTGTCTTTTTGGATTAACTCCTGCAAACTTAATTAAATATTTGGCCGTTTGCCTGAGAAAGAGGCCAATAATATTTTACACTTCGCACTGTGAACATAATTAAGTGGAGTCTCGTTACAAACGATGTCTCCTTTACACACGAGACATTGAGGACCTACTGAGGACAGTCATATATGCTTGCTCTGGGGTATGACTGATTATGTTTTTAAGCTTCTTTCTCCTTGTACTTACCTTGCAGATAGTGAAAATACACCTTTAGTTCATTACAAATTAAATCTCCGTTTTCATTCTTTTCCGGCTCTCAAGCTTTGTGAACCGGTTGGGATGGGGACATTGCAGGTGCAACTGTGTTTAACCGAATTTATGGTCATAAGACAAATACACTATCTTGATTGTGTTTAAATAAAAATCCTGTTATAATTTATTTATATGGATATCAATGTATAAAGTGTTCATTAAATTGGCATCATATTAATATTAATTGCATTAAACAGCTAAATGAGTCATCATCTAAAATTGTCTTGTTTTTCTCTTAATAAGACACAAGCAATTTTATTTAGTACATGTAGGAAAATACATTAATCATGTTCACCTCATCTTTACTTGCAAGTAAAACACAGGTGAATGTGTAGACAAAATACCATGTTGTGCAACTTGCTCAATAAGATACTTAAAAATCATGGATGCGCCCATGAAAGAGAACTGTTTGTATATATATATACAGACTTTATATGCATCTTGCATTGTCCTGCACTTTTCAAGAAACACTATGAACTTAAACAGTAAGTTCTAACTATACGTTAGATAGGGAATATGTGTGAGTTTTACAATTTGCCCGTACCTGGTATTTGTTTTTTTTTAGTGTGCATGTAAAATTAACAGAAAAAAACATCGTGAAAGCTTTGTAAAAGATACATCTGCCTGTTTGAGACATAATTAACCCATGTCAGTGTCAGTTTGCATAATTAATGTACTTATTTTAAACTTCGCAAAAAAAAATGGCCTTGACGAACTAGACATGTTTCTTGCCATCAGTACGTTATCAGTGAAAATATGGTATTGTACATACAGGAAAAATTGTGAAAAACTGTGTTATAATTAAAAAAACAATAATGAATAATTGTTTCAAATGTTACGTTTAATGACTATAATATATGTGACCGCGATGTCCCCAATGTGTTGTTTTTATGTTAGGAAATAAAAAAGCGTCGGGATGGTTTTCAAATGCATTTCACTATGTTATGTGCTGTGTTTTTGTGTTTCAGCACAGTAAAATACCAGTAAGTGGATATAAAAGATATCTGTCAACAAGACCAGCCAAAGCTAATCATTTGCATATTTATTTGTGTAAAGTCCTTACTGGTATTTGGAAAGTCCTCAATTTCTTGTTCATGCGAAAGTGTAAAATTCAATCATAGTAACGAATGTTGTTTGATTATGCATTCACTGCTTTTACCGTTAAATCTAAACTTAAACTTAAACGTAGCAGACATTTTGTTATATCATTTCAATACCGAATCTGTAGTTAACAAATAAAGCTAGAAAACATAAATGACAATAGCTTCAGGGCATGCTGCCAAAAAATAAATACATAAACCAGAGATGCAAAAAATGCTTTGTTGTCTCTTGTATGAATCGTATACGGGTCCTTTTCATGGCAGTCTCTAATGTGCAGTCGCAGTTTAAAGAAACACTTTCTCAAATATGCATGGAGATGGCAGTCTAATGTGTGTGTATGTGTGTGTGTATATATATATATATATATATATATATATATATATATATATATATATATATATATATATATATATATATATATATATATATACACACACACACACGTTATGTTATGTTGTGTTATGTTAAATTGTTTTGCAAATAATGTGCAGTCGCAGTATATAGAAACACTATCTCAAATATGCGTGGACATGGCAGTCTAATGTAATGTTATATTAGACTGCCATAAATATCTGGGTGTCGCTATAATGACTTTAATAATGTCGCTGCTTCATCTTCAAACCTTGGTCATCTGCTTACAAGTTCATGTTATGCTTAAATTACTTTAAATGTTTAGACGTGTTTAGACGTCAGATCGCCTTACCACTTGGCCATCTAGGGCATTTTTCTGTTCTTAAGGGTACTCCTTACAATATCATTTTCTGAAAATCTCATAATCTTAAATGTCAACATGATGGGTTTTTTGTTATTTTTAAAGATGAATGAAATCTTCCCTTTTTTTCTTATTTTACTAACCCCACCCCCATTGTCTCAGCTGACTGCCAAGCCTGACCTTATTTGGAGCAGCAGTCAGCAGATAAGCCCCTCCCCAATGGGGCCCAAGATAGAGCAACCAGTCAGTTTCCATAAATAGATACTCAGTTTTACCTTTGAGCAGGTTTTATTTCTTTTAATTTCAGTCCATTGTATTGTGTGACAATTAGTGCGTCTGTATGATTTAAATTAGGAAATGGGTAATTTGTGGAGTCATTATCAGCTGTTAATGAACTTTGAAAGAAAGTGTCCAGGTTTTAAAATGTGATACCTTCCAATTTAAATTAGTGCCCAGTACTAAAATGTGAAAATTATAGTAATTATTTAAGTCGCGGTAACAATTGACTTTTTTGGTGTATATGTGAACATTGGACTTGGTTGTTTAACAAATCAGAAAGATCCGAAAACTGATATTGCGTAGAATATAAGTCAACTGCACAAGCCATACGGAAAGGCAATGATGTTTTATAATACGAACAAATGTGGAAGACTGATCCGTAGCATTCATAGTTTAAATGCCGATTTTGGTGAAACTATCGCATTTAAGCAACTACTTTTAAGTTGATAACACATTCTTATCTCCTCATGCATATGCCATTGTATGTATTTTCCATCTCATTCATAATACCCCATAAGGGGAATCTAACTCCTGTACGATTAATGAATTGGCGATTTTACGTCCCTTTAATCTTAAAACAAAGTGAAATACATCGATTGTATACATTTTGTTTTGAAATGCTTTATACTAGACATTTGACGTTACACACAAGCAAAACAAATGGTATGTTGATTATCAAGATACGTAACAGCAGCTGTCAAATTACCCCTCTTATAAGCACATAAACAAAAATAAGTATAATGATGCCCCTTACCTCTTTACGTATAATCTTTACACATAATCCACTGATAACAAAAGCGTGTCTCCATAATTTACCACTGACTTTTAAGTGTGTGATTGGAAATTGCCTTTTCTCTAAGCTAGTGAACCGACACATTGTCCGAGTCATAAATCACTCAAATGGAGAAATAAGGATCACCAAAATGGAGTACATGTTAAATTGCACACTTTGCATTAATCAAAGGTTCTTCGGGAATTTAAGAGAGGGGGGTAAATAGTGGATTTTTTCTTGGTGTCGGCAAACTAGAGAGAGATCAATGGAATATCACCGACCTTTGTGTAAAGGAGCGGCAAGTCAAAGGAACACACGCATGGGCACTAGCATTTGAAACATTTAGGGTCAAATCTTACCGATGATCACGACAATACTGCGTGAAAGTAAGGCAATATAAATAATCAGTAAACATGTACATAGATGTGATGGCTTAATAGATATAAATGTGTTTTTTGGTAAATGAACGAGAAAGGAATAACTGCGGTAACCATCCCCACCCACCCACCCCCAGAATTTGTAATTTCTTTCTAGAAGCGAAATTATTTGACCTTATTTAAAGTCTTGTGTGATAAAAAATACAAAGAATCATGAAAATCAAATAATTTTCAAACAAGACATGCAAAATTTGAGCCACGGTTCCCTCCGTTCATGAGAGAAGAATATTTCGGTCAAGTCTGACCCAATTTAACCTAGTTTTATGAATTTAATAGCATTTCAAAAAATATGGAATTCCGTATTATTCGGGGCTGTTACAAAGTACTCAATGGATGCAAATTTGAATTTTATCATGTTTTTATAATATTATCATAGTTAAAATATTGCAAAGTCTAGATCTCTCACAGAGACTACATTGAACAACTCGTGACCGTCGATTTAACAATCAAAACGCTGAGAATGTGGATGGTTTATGGATATGTATCATGTTTTATCACATAACCCACCGCTCGAGCGTTAGGTAACACTCATGCGTTATTTTTGGTAACACACTAGTTAGTTATCGTAGCGTGACGTCATAAAGTATGTATAGTGTATATGCCATTGCCTGATCACTTTGCTCTTGCCGTTTCATGCATTTTGTTGGACAATTTCATTTTAATTAATAAAAAATAACGTTTTTGTCATGTTATAAACGAATCTGTTTCCTGTTTATGGAAAATGGTCGAGTAAAGAGTGGAATTATTTTTTGTGCGGATTCTCCCAAACCGAATTACACATGTCAAAGCCGACTTTCATAATATAAAAAGATGATACATTGTAAACAAAAACAGCTGATGTTTTGGGTATGTAATCAATAGAACCTAATATTATATACAGAGCCTCGTTTCGTATCATTTCATCCAATTCGTTTAATTTCTTTTCAGTATCTAATTAACACTCATATCAGATCCTCTATTTATCTTGAAGTATTTGGCCCGCTTTCTTCTAGTTATCTGCAAACATTGCTATGAAGTCTTCAGTAACAGGTGTATTTCGATAAAATATCTACCTCACGAATCGGGTTAATCTGGAAATATCTTGTTTTCATAAATCAATTAATGTTTTAGTACCATTGTTTGAAATATACGAATATATATATACACACGTATATATGTAAGCATATTCTATAAAAATGATTATGCGTGGATGTGTAAATAAAAACAGAACAATCCATTCTTTGTATCCTTTCAATTCTTTGGATATACATGTACAATGTGAAATTGCATTTTGTTTTGACAAATAGTTGATATTAAGAATACTAGTCCCTTTGTTCTCAACAATAGTTATTTGAAAAGGAAAATATGATAAGATGCTTAAATTAATGATATGAATTTGATAAGTTGATGGTTTTGTTCAGGATTAGTTGGGGTTTTAAAATAAACATACATAAACTAGACAATGGCCTTTTGCGCGTTTAGATGCATTTGTTTAACCCAGAACATAAATGAAAAAACCCAATACTATGTAAATAATTTGATACATAATTATTAGGTTCTTTATAAAACATTAATAAAAGTTCTTTGTTTCTTAAAGTTTAACTGGACGTGTTACTGGATATTATATAAATAGGCCATTTAAGTTACCCTTTACAAATTACCCTTTGCTTCTTCTTTTTGTTATAGTCACATGATTACTGTTACTGAAATGTTTACAGAAAAAAGTGCGCGTGATTTTGGCAGATTCACGAAACTTCCGACCAGATGAGTTGATATTAAGGCTTTCTTTCAAAAGCATGTAAATGTATATAGACTATATATGTATATAGGTATTTGATGAATTCATTTATACATAAAAGCAGTTAGAATACCATAAAAATAAAAACGGTTAATAAATACAATTTAAAACTTTAACGTCATTCAGAAAGGGCATTATGGACTACTGGTGAATTCTATAACATTTACAATAAAATCTGACAATGATAATACATTTGAGAACACATCAACATAAAACTAACAAAACAATCACTAAAAAATGTACTCTTCTATTGGGAAAATACCATAATGCTGTTCCAGAATAATTCTCAGTAAGGCAAATAGTCAAACATAGTTTTAAGACAGCCAAAATGATGAAGTCAAAGACACATTTACACAACACATATTGATATGTCCGTAGACTAATGGTTAGTTGTGAACACTGAGATAGGAAGGCTATAGGTTCAATCGGTCGCATTTCTATGTCTTTTGTTTTTACTGAAAATATGGGCTTTATTGCTGGTACAATGATCAGTTCATTTTATGTTACATTAAAGAAAAGCGATGTCATTTAGCCCTAATCAAAATAGAAATGATTTCGTAATACATTTAGTTTGATATACATGAATTACTCAAAAAAACTGCATAAATTTTAGATTGCGCCTTCTCGTTCTATAAACAAAATATATAAAAAAATATATATGATGTACCAAGGAATCCTTTATTTCATTGTTAAGTAAAGTTATAATTTTAAATTAATTTGCTCTACAGACAACTTTTATGGAGCATCGATCATCACTATGAAACCTTATCTAAAAATAATTTTTAGCTACAAAAGGCAATTAGAGCAGCCATATTACACCCTGTTTATAACAAAAAGATAGGTTTACGTTCTAACATCACTCATTGCAGTTAAGTTTAACATTTTTTATCTATTTAAAGCACACAAGTTAATTAAATAAAGTGATTTTAGATTTAATCTAACATCAGTTTAAGTGTAAATTAATATTTACTAATTTATATTACAGCTTCCTAATTTTATATAAATTGGCGTTTTTGTAAATAAAAAAGCACATTTTTATTTTATATATGATTAACATCATCAGCTGCATAACAAGAAAAGATAAATATATAAAAATCATCGGGATAAAAACATCACACGTTCTATCTACGATAGTGTAAGAGTATGAGTGTAACATTAAAGCAATAACAGAAGAGATTCATAACTTATATACAACACGCGTAGTAAATACAACACACGTACTAAATACTATTTAAAAATTCCTATACAGACTAGGTTTTTGCGACAAAACTGAAACATAACATAAAACATGGTTAAAATGATGCAGTGTTACTTGAGCCCTACAAGGAACGTGTGGATGTGACAATATAATGGGGAAGAGTTGCCAGATATAATCATGGTTTTATTTATAGTCTGATGTTAAGGATGGTATCTGACAGTGTGCCTATATATATATACATACATACATATATATATATATATATATATATATATATATATACGTATATATATATATATATATATATATATATATATATATATATATATATATATATATATATATATATATATATATATATATATATATATATATATATAACACTACCTGACCTCTGTTTTTATAGTTTTTGTGCATAATTTCCGTAGAAGCAATCATATTTAAATCTAAGTTTTGACGATTTTCAACTGTATCCATATTAGGACAGTAAAACTCATCACAGTAATCACAGGTAAAATGTTCATTCATTTCAAATCTATGAATAAGAACGATTGAGATTCCTGCTAAGAATAGACATCGACGTCACAGTGGATGGCGTAGACGAGTTAAAACATAATTTGTCAAGTGGTTTTCTTAATTTAATAATAGCTAACTGTGCAGCGTGGCTCAGAAAGGAAATACATGTTTGTAATAACGATTGTGGCGTTATGGTTCACTTTTCAGACAGTTGTAGGACATCAATAAATAGCATTTTGCGAGATCTTTTCAGGTAACAATAGTTTATAAAGACGTCTAATGACAAAAAAATATCTCCAGACTCTCGGATAACACCTTTAAGCAACCGGGTACTAAATTAAATAATACATGGGTGAAATAAGATTGCAACTTTCTTTAATTTGGAGTAATGAATTAAAAATATATAAAACTTTCGTTTTATACAAAACACAATAAAATTAAGAGGTTTTAAACGATTTTTGTCTGTATATATTTTAAATGAAAAAATGTTTGTGCAAAAGCATTGCATCGTATAGATGATAAGTTTGAGAAATTTCTCACGACTTCAGTACTGTAACATTAGGACTTATGTCAATGTTGTTGTAATTTATATTTAATACAAAATTTGTTGTTTTGTTGTTGTTGTTTTTATTTTTTATTTTTTTGTCTTTAGTACAATTTACTTTTTTTTTGCTAGAAAGGGTTTCATAAAATATCACATTTAAAACATAACTTAAGCCAACAAGCTAAAACCTCGAAATGATATATTAGAAACAACAAGAATAAAATAAAGCACCGTTTAAATAAATAAATACATAACATTTATATTTTCATACATAAATCTAAATAGGAAAACATAACGGAAACAAATATACCCCAAGATATAACAACTTTGATACCCCCAAAAAGCTAGCATATGTTGTGTTTCAATAATATAATAATGCATTCATTTTTATAACATGAAATCTGGTTGTGTGCTCTTACAACCATAAAACAAGAATACTCCATATTTGTAGGGAAAACATACTTCAATGCACGAGTGTGTGGTGTGTGTTACATCTTTTGCAGATGGTTACATAAAAAAATGTTGTTTGTGGCAATGTAGCACATGCTTGTAAATCACTAGGTAAGTCATCATACTGTGGTAATGCGTTATACTGCTCATGATTACATAACACTTCTCCACATGTACCCCAAATTTTACACTGGATTCGATAAATCAAACGGATTTAATCAGATACAGGTCACTGAAAGGTGCAAAACTTTTGCTTGTAATATGAACTGTTTTCTTGTTGCGGCATCAAGCGTTTACTTGGTTGCAAAGAGAATTGTTCTGCGCCATTCCGAAGAAAATGATTGTGAGATGGCATGGCATTTGATCACAAGATCACGTGACGAGGTGGCGATATTAAGCGATAATATCGCTGGATCACGTGTAGCTGATACAGGTCTCGTATGGTGGTGGAGTTGACTGGTCAATGACGTTGTATGGTGGAGGCCCATCGATATTATTTATGACGTCTTCTGGGAAATCATTTGAACCTGCTTGCTCTTCGCTTGGGAGGGATTTGCTTATCGTCTCATCGAATTCTACAGGCGGGGCAGAAGGACTAACGATGTCTTCCGGTTTTAAAAAGTCTTTGCATAGACTGCTGCATACGTGGTGATGAAAGAAATCCTGAATTCCGATGTTTCCTTTATCATTCGGTCCATACTCTCCATTCACAGAATGGACTGTTGGACAAGTGAGTTTGAATGTGTCATCTTCTCTAGCTCCTTTAAGGTTACACACCACCATTTGTCCATGAGTGGCATGGAAAGTGAAGTGGGTAAATGCATTAAGGTTGCCACTATCGATGTTGCAGACTTGTCCAACTGCTGAGATAAATTCTTTGAAATCTTCAATTTGTTCTTCAAAGAGAACCACTTCATCCTCGGCGAAAGTTTTGTCGTATCTCATAAAAAAACGTGTAAACTTCATAACGTCCGAGATGTTGTCCATGACGACAGTTGTCGGGACGAGAAAGTCAATCTGCAGAAATTCAACAAGAAAAGTCGTTGATGCGAAGCATCAGTATACTATAATTTTTCGAGAAAAAGCCTGTATAACTTATATTCCTGAGACCTGATAGAATGGTTTAAAACGAAATGAAAAGCAAAAACCGACACCATTTAATAGTTTTTTCTAAAGATGTTATATATGTAGAAAAGATGCAAAATTATTATAATTAACAATAAAACTAGCACTAGCAGAAAATGCACTTGTGCAGCGGTCTCAGATTACACAAATAGGTATTGTTCAGATATTTTTCTCGAACGTAGTATGTGTTTTTTTCAGTATTTTTTTTTTGTTTATTTTCAAAGTTATTTTGAAAGTTACAGGCAAACACAAACAAATATAAAAATAAAAACATAAAATAGGACACCTTTTACCGAATTAGAACCCGTATTGTTCAGGTTTAGCAAAACAAACTTGCCCCCATGTGCAAATTTTAGTGAGCATTCCATAATATAGGCGTCGCGCTCCAGTGTATCGAGAATAATTATTATCTGTATGCATTTTCATTACCATAAAAAGGCATTAAAAGTTTCATATAACGCTAAACTTTAGGTAACGTTGCGGATGTAAATTTAAAATATATGAATGGTACTCGTGTGATTACCGAAAGGTGGTTTTTCAAAATGAAATGTATACAACATACTTGCAAGCTTGATATGAGTAGAAACTTGGAAGTTTAAATTAAAAGAACGCTGCCAGTATATACCATACTTGCAAGCTTGCAAGTCGCAACTTGGACGTTTAAAATAAAAGAACGCTGCCGGAATTGGAAAATGATGCATACAATTTAATGAATAACGCGGCCATCCAACTGGAGAACTGTAGCGAATTATAAGTTCAAATTATGTGCAAGGTAACTATAAAACACACATGATCATACGTCAATTTGTGGCTACAAATATGTGTATCAATTGTAGGCAAAAACGTTAACTGTATTTAAAGTTTACAAATCAGTGCGACTCTAACTTTTATGTTCATTTTTGCGAAGTTTATATCTTGTTCAAGCATCAAGACTATCGCGGAATGTCAGGTAAAGTTGAATACGCAACGTATATCTCCAACTATAAAGTCTGTAGCGAATATGAATTTACAATAATTTAAAAGAGGCTTTACATTACCAAAAATAGAAATAACACTTAAATGTATGAGGCGTACCTCTAACTGGTATTCAGATGTTATCCTATAAGTGTCTAAATTGTCTTATACAGCTTTGAGATAGAAATAATTCCAACATATATGCACAACACATAAGGGAATTGTTTTATCCAACTAGATAAGAAAAAGTGGAACTACACCTCATGAATCTAACGTGTATCAGACAATACTGATAGAGATGGACTAATGTTCAGTTTAATAAAATAGTTGTCATACCTTTCCTTCACAACCGAAGAGCTCGTTAAACTGCTTTGCCAGTTTCCGTGCTATGGCGCTGCGATGAAGATACTGTCTCCATGTGGCCGCCGTACCTGTCTGAAGACGCAGAGCCTTCACCACGACCTCGGTGGCCGACCAGATGTCTCGCTGATGGTACGCCATGCCCTGTAAAGGGTTTCAGCAGTGATATTAAAGAAACATAACATTTTAATGCTGAATGTGTGAATTGGTTTTTGTTTTATTTTTTTTTCTTTGTTTCATACACAGTAAAGATGCGATAATATTGTCTGTGAATATTGAAAACATATAAAAATAAAGACAATAAGTCGGTAAAAAAGATATACAGTGATATACTTGAGGGAAAAAAAAACTTTAAAGTTGGTAGTAGTGGTTTCCCTCCTAAGGCTCAGGGCTAAGGGGACAGCATAACGCCTGACTCGTCGGTGTCAGCATAATGGGCAGGCCGGATTTAGTCCCTGGGCACCTCATACGTGCCCCTGTGCTATAATGATAGAAATGTCGCTGCACAGTATCGGCAAAATTGCTTGCAAATCCCATCTCATCCCATTTAAAAAGTACTACCATACAGATTGTTTATCATTTTTTACCTCCATTTAAATGTGAAATAAAAAGAAATAAGGCAAATGTAATTAACAAAATAGCCTTTGAACAAACATACACAAGACCATCAAATTATACATAAAATCTTCACAAGGGAGTTGAACCAGTGACATCGAGTATGCGAATCAAGAACCTCACCTCACCATTCGGCCATTGAGACAGGTGCTACATGTGTGCTGCTCAGGAAATTGTGTTCGTTTACAATTGTGTTATATGCATTGACCATGTCATTTTTATTTCGCATAAACAGTGTCAAAAGAAAAATTACTATATTCTGCTCTACCAAATCTAAATTAATTGTGAAATATGATTATATTTAATGTGTAAAACCAGCGGTTTTATGTTTAAAAATACATCACTGGTAAAGATTTATTAACTTGATGTTTATATTCATTCATTTTGCGCAATCATACAAACTGTCGTACGTGATGCAAACGCAGTCTTTGGACGTAATAATTGACAAACAGTTTAAACCAAACGTCAAAAGCTAAATTTCTGTTCAACAATAAATCATATGAACAAAGTGTCATTTTAAGTGTCTGTTTCAAGTATGTCTCGAGTGTTTGTAAACGACGCTAAACATCCATTGCATTCTCTGGTTAATAACCCATACTTCGCTACAGATAGTGTAGAGGGGGCGTCCGTAGCCGAACTATTAAGGTCGTTTATTTGTAACTCTTCAGCCCTTCATGGCGTGGGTTCGAGTCCCGGTCGGGGCGAAGACTTTCGAGTATGGAAGTTTTCCAGCTAATCTGCGGTGCGTCTGTGGTTCTATCCAGACATAAATCTGGGATCTTCCTCCACAAGTTATTAGCTGGACACCGTCAAAATCAACATAATTATGTCGGTGCGATATAACAAACAAATAACAAAAATACAACAAATAAGTGTAAATCCGGATCTTCAAGATGGCATATCTGTATTTATACTATTTTACTAGACTTCAACAATAAAGCTTAACATATTAAACGTTTACTCGACTACATATTAACCACTGTTTGCATTGGATATAAGACCATGGCTGACAATGCTTCAGTACCACGTTTAAAAGTTAAAAGTTTAAACATTTTAATTTAAAGCCGAACAGAGAACACGTTGAGGCATCTTAAATTAATCCATTTCAGTTGGCCAATTCCTAAGTAGAACCCGTACTTAGGCACGAACACCCTGGAGCGAGCAGCAGTAAAAGTCATAAAGACATAAAAGCGTGTGCAGGATTGTTTATCCTCCACGTTTAAGACTGATTTGCCCATTTTTTCTGATTACGGTGCATTATTGGTAAAATCACAGAGCTCTTCATAGCCAAAGGATTGAATATAGAATTGCCCAAAATGTTCTATAAAGTACGATGGTTGATGATGCAAAATAAAAAAACAATTTAAACAAATGGTTTTGATTTTTTTAGACTTGAATGAACCAGGTTACGAATTTATAATTAGTTTTACCATGTTTAAAATTCACTTACAAAAAATAAAATTAAAAACTGTACATGTTTCCATCTTAATATGGTACAGTGATGTAGAATTAATTGTCAACGTGAAGAAAGTAAAAAGAAAAAAGTTGACTATTCGTGCCCATACTGGGATTCGAACCCACAACCCCCAGTTTTGAAGCATTTTAACCATAATTTTGATACTCATTACATTTGCTCTACCTAAATACCACTTAAGTGCCGCACTTTGATAAGGCCACACTTTGATAAAAACATGATATCGATAACAAACTGATCTACATTGTTTCACTTTCATATCTGTTCTTTGTAAAATAAAGGGGTTTTCCTGAATACAGTTATGATCGATTTTTTATACTGGGACAAAGCCGATATTGCGTTCTTTTACCTGTGGACAATATCGGTTACCTCTCTTTGAAGAAGAGGGTCAAGACACAGTCACCTCTATAAATATAACACATATTTTTAGTGACACATATTTTTAGTGCATGGTGGCAATTCACCGTTCCGCCTCCTTGCCCACAAACAACCTGGTTTTAAGTGATAGATCTTACAGATTATCTTACAGTTCCGCGAAATTATTTTAATTAGATATCTCCGAAATGCAAAGAGCTTGTGATGGAGATGTTTAGATGAAATTTAAGACAGTTTCACCCAATGATGCATTCATGACACAAAATTTTGCTGGCTACAGCGAGATTTTACCTTTCGATGCAGAAATGGACAAGCCTCATCCAATAAACTAAATTAAGATGCAAACAGAGAAGGGATTACAGCAACGTACGATTCCTTGCAAACCACAAACAACAAACAACCTTGCTGCTATTAAATTGAACCAAAGACTCAAACAGATTTAAACTGATCGCTTGTCAAAATCATTGTTTGTGGGACAATGTGTAAGTGAGAATCAGCATAACGAAGGTAAAGTGTCAATGAACTCGATGTGATTGGCTAATTCCATGCTAATACACAATGTGTAATATCTATTTTTAGATCTCGCGGAAAGGTGAATTATGATATGGTCTGTAAATGATAATGTTTGGAATCTCATGTGTTCACTCTCTTTGCACTCACATGCGTCGTGCCTTTCTTGGGTTTCCCAAAATAATTACAAAACAATTTTCCCCTGGCGAAATTGAATTTTCCAAGTAAAGCCCCAGCAGCTAGTACACGTCATCGGTAGGCAAATAACATTGGTTTCCTACCGTCGTCGGACGCCATGATAAATATTCCGTTATCACCAAATACATATACTGTGGGTTACTTGTCTCCGTGTACAAAACGGCACGGAAATTCGTCTAATGAAATTACTACAATTTGTTAACAACAGGTTAGTGTGGTCATCTTCAAACTGGCCATTAGTTGTGTTTTTTTAAACTTTAACTGAAGAGTAGCGTCGATGTAACGCGTATTTTTATTGGATCGCTGGCTGCTGTGAATGTTTATGGAAACAAACTTTTTACCAGCCAAACATCCCATGACCGCCATGAAGCAGAGCGGTATGCGTAAAGGTGGGTTCCGACGATTGTCTCCTACTTGTATTGTGCGTGCGTGCGGTTGTGTGTGTGTGTGTGTGTGTGTGTGTGTGTGTGTGTGTGTGTCTCTGTGTGTGTCTCTGTGTGTGTGTGTGTGTGTGTGTGTGTGTGTGTGTGTGTGTGTGTGTGTGTGTGTGTGTGTGTGTGTGTGTGTGTGTGTGTGTGTGTGTGTGTGTGTGTGTGTGTGTGTGTGTGTGTGTGTGCTCGCGCGCGCGTATGTATGTGTGAGTGCGAGAGTATGTGTTTTGTAGATGGTAACAAAGTTAACCATTGGGTTTTGAAATAATGTCCAAAAGCTTTAGTAACGAGAATATCACTTAACATATTTAAGTGTTCTTATGTCTAAAAGGTGACACAAAATATCTTAGATGTTGACAAGAATGTCGAAAAACGATAGTTAAATTTGGCTTAATATGTGTATAAGGAAAATAACCGGTCTATTTCAGGCAGTGTCCTGATTGCACAAATCTAGTTCAGACTTTTTTTAATGTATTCGACATAAATTATCTGACAACAGTAACTATTTGCCACAATATTTCTTAAATTAAACTAA
Organism: Sinonovacula constricta; assembly: GCA_007844125.1. Taxonomy (NCBI): domain Eukaryota; kingdom Metazoa; phylum Mollusca; class Bivalvia; order Cardiida; family Solecurtidae; genus Sinonovacula; species Sinonovacula constricta. The sequence continues at coordinate 46,696,219 of CM017565.1, read as the reverse complement.
AAATTCTTTTCAATTTACCAAACTGAAATTACGTTAATAATTTGTATAAAAAAACAGCGTAAACAATGAGTATCACATGATAAACCTAATGAAGCCCATATATGATATTACTCGTTTTATTAAGCAGTGCAAAAACATTACCCACGGAAGAATGCCAAGGAACCTTTAAACCCATGTGGCTTCTTTCTTTCCTACCAGTTTGGTTATATTTCTTTATTTGTTTTCTTCCATGAAACATAAAAAGTCATAAATGAATTTTAACCGGATGAGGACAATATACAATGCAATAAATATCGTTTTTGTTTTTATCCGGATAACCGTAAACACTATCCGGATAGTATCGGGAAACGGCTGCATTTTTACGACTATATAACATAATAAGTGCCTTCATTTTATAACATTGTATTGTGATTGGGGATTGGGATTAGGATTTGCAAGCATTTTTGCCAATACTGTGCAGCGACATTTCTATCATTATAGCACAGGGGCACTTATGAGGTGCCCAGGGACTGAACCAGGCCGGTCCATTATACTGACACCGACGAGTCAGGCGTTATGTCCCATTTGCCCCGAACGTTAGAAGGGAAAAGTCTTCGGTTTGACCCGGCCGGGGTTTGAACCCACGACCTCCCGATCCGCAAGCCGATGCTCTACCACATGAGCTATTGCGGCTGGTACTACATTGTATTGTGACTGTCGTTTTATTAAGAATTCGACGTTTAAATCAAAACTATCAAAACTATAGACAGTTTTACATATGATTACTGATGATTGTTACTTGCGGAAATAAAATAAAATGGACTAGAAAGTAAATCATATTTATCTGATTTATATTTTGGATTTCGTTAACGTAGTTGCCGGGAGTGCGTTTAGATTCTAGACAGTTCTAGATCTGTGTTAATATTTAATAGTAAGTCTTCATTTTGGTAACATACTAACATAAAAATGATCATATGTTTAGTTAAGGTCAATATTATCAAACCATCAAAATGCTTCAAATACAAAGGGCTTATAATATAACAGGTAAATACTAATGTTGAGGTCGATATGTAGTTTTGCGGACCTGAAAAGTGTGATATCAACCTCGCGACTTGTCAATATCACACTACCCAGATCCGCAAAACTACATATCGACATCAACATTGGTATTTAATTGTATAATGCTTTAGAGAGACATTGGGTTATATTTATTTGTATAATAATCAAAATGGAGAAAAGTATACTCTTACACAAGTTTTCCAAATTTTAAAGTCCCGATGAGGGCAAAATAGAAAATGGAAAAACTAATTCATATCAAAAAAAATATACTAACTCTTTATTAGTTTAAAACATCTGATATGATAAAAATACAACTATTTTATATTAATGTTACAGGTATGGGCCCTTTTTTCCATTTTGTGTGAGAAACTACTCGTAATATTCTTACCCGGAATCCGAATGTGTTGTTGCCTTTCCATTCCGGGTACAGTTCAAAGGAGGCCCAGTAGTCCTGTCCATGCTTCCAGGGTGGGCTGGCCAGTGTCGAGTTTTCAATTACGAAATCCATTAGACCCATCACGAGTCGCCAAAAGTCTAAAATGAACACAGAGGATTTAATGAGCCTACTAGTCATCAAAAATAGTATGGAAATGCAAACATAAAGAAATAATTACTAGGCCAAAATTTACCAAGAATGAATTTTCCGGTTTTATAGCTTAACGCATTGTTATGCATTTTAATACCGAAATACGAATTAATAGTCAGCAGAGCACTAGATTGTCGCTTAATAGTTTACAGTTTCAGAAATTTATGTTTATTTTTGTTTGATTTTATAACATGTTTTTTTTTCTTTGAACAGTTTCTGAATTATATCAATGAATAAGTTTTATTGATAATTTTGATAGAATAGTGCGTCAATTGTCCTGGAATAAATGACAACAATGTACAACAACACATTTATCGGTGTTGTTTCATTTACAAATTTCAAATTTGTAAATTAAAAAAGGCTTAAAAGCATCGAAAATAGCCTTCTTAAGAGACTCTACCACTAAAATATAACACCACGCTGTGAGATCACAGCTGGAGTGTTGTAAACCACTTAATTTGAGTACTGCACACAGAAATGTCATAGGGGGAAAGGTCGCAATACAATTAGCAACATGTGTTGCATATGCGCGTACTGCACTGCCATTGATCAGCAAGACTCAAGTTCCATCGCCTTTCTTGATGCCTTTAACTTCAGCGTTAAGCTTTTGTTGATTATCTGCCTTTAACTTCAGCGTTAAGCTTTTGTTGATTATCTGCCTTTAACTTCAGCGTTAAGCTTTTGTTGATTATCAGAAAAAAACAACACATTCCATTTGACCAGTAACAATGAGAACAATGTACTAAGGTAAAAATGAGTTGAAATACATACCGTGAAACAGTAAAATAAGAACTTACTGTGATAAATATAATGTAGCGTATGAAATTTTGTCAACTATTAAGCTGTGTGTAATTTTACCAAACTGCTGAGAAACAGATGCTATTTGCGATAATATCTGTGAACAAGGTCAGTCAAATTTGAAATACTTTCATAACAAAAATCTATTAGAATCAGATTAATTAAAGACACTGTACTGTAAATACCACTTCAGCATGAGGATTTATTCAGTTAGGCAGACGCAACCAATCCCCAACAAAACACACACACACGCACACACACATTTATTTTCCTGTCCAACCTATCAAACTTCCTTGTAAAGCAAGACAAGGCAGTGGTTTGGGCTAATATCCAATGGCTGAAAGATAACTGCATGAGGGAGAAAAGCAACAGAGAGTCAATTAAATCGATAACCAACCTGCCAGAAACCGCATATCCATTCTGTGATTACTCATTATTTCTAGACAGCTTAGCTTTAACAAAAATGCACAATCATATTCTGTAACAAAACGTAAATTTCAAAAGTCTGTGCTACCCGATGGGCACCTTGCATAGCTATAACAGACGGTTGGGGCAATTTGGGAACTATCGCAACGTTTCGGGTATAAAAATAACTCCTTGTAAGCCGTGCTATCTGCTGCACGGAGATAAACGAATGTTTTCGGATGTTAATACGTTTTATAAATCAGCTGAACGGATATCGTCCTTCAAATTTTTTATCTTTGTCTGTGTTGCGATACAAGTGGATTGTTCATCATTTATTTACGAGCAGTTATTCTACAAAATATACGTATTCCGTGAAAAAAGATTTAAAACAAACCAAGATGCACTTATTATTCACATTTTGTTTGTTCTTTTGATTGACCGATTTCTTTATAACGACTTCCAGCTCTTGGCAAATTGATTTATCTCTCAAACAACCATAAAATACTGGTATTTGATTGGGCATTAAGGGTACTTACTCAATGGACAAGCATTTATTATTTCAATTATTTTTAACTTAAGTAACTTAAATAAAATATTAAACAGAGCTTTTATCACCGTTAAACATGCAATACATATAGCATACCTTTATAAACTATATATTTTTATTGCCAATAAACACCAGTTTCGTGGGTTTTTATAAACAATTTCACGACTAAAACCTACTTGGCGACTACCGGCTAGTAATTAAATAACTAAACTAAAGAACTTCTTGTACATTTTCGTTCAACAAGAATGGTCAACGGGTTGCGGTTTGGAAGAATAAACACTGAGCCCCTGATAAGATAAGACCTGCTCTTGCTTTATAGATAATTTTCATGTGATGTCCTAGGTACTGGTAAAACAGTTTAAAGAAGCCATCTTTGAAAGCAGAAGCTAATGCAGGCCGAAATCTGGAAATATGTAATGTTTTAAACTTACCACTGTGTTTTCATTCTTCAGTCTATTTTACTTAATTTTATAGCAAATTAAACAGCTTTTATGAAGTATTTTAAATATTAAAACTATATTGTGATCGTTTAAAGGGTAAAAAGAGATACACTGTTCATTACCTTTAAGAATGAATCAATAATTTACTATAATTCTGTGTAATAATTCTTTGTGCATTTATTAATTTTAAAAATTTTGAATTCTAAAAATATGAATTTTATCAGATTTCCAATGGTGTATAGCTTTTAATTTTTGGACCACAAATGAAAAAATTACAAGAAAATAAAATTTAGGCTTCTATACAATTCATCTGAAAATCCCTTGAAGTTGCCATCAAAGATGGCTACCGAGATAAGGGATCTTTACTGATGTGGTAACTATCTATTGACGACGCGATGAAACGTGGAGTCTACTGTGATCACGTTTGCTGAATACCACTGGAGAGTCATGTGATCAGGATGTTTTACCAATAGGATCTAAGCGGTAATCAGACATACGATTCATCATCAAGCAATAATCTAAAACAATATCTTAAAAATTCAATGTCTTTTGTATTTTGGGGTTTTACGGCACACCGACACTTGCAAGGTCATACGGCGCCGAAGAAAAACTGTTGAGATTATCACAATAAAAAAAAACTGTCATCAGATAATGATAGTCAAATATGTTTTATTTCGAGTATTCATTTTTTTATTTCTTTTTATTATTAAAATTTCAAAACCTTGAAGGTAAATGTAGATCGAATACCGGGACGCCCTCACATTTTTACAGTAATGTTAGTAGCTACATAATAATGTAACCTTCTCCGATATTTGATGTTGCTCCCAAACTTCTTTCACCTGTTGACCGGTTACAATTTTTGCGTCGCCTTTAAATCAACAGTATTTCAGTTATCTTGGGTCGGTATCCACTTGAAGCAGACATAATGCTGCCTGCACTGTGTATATCATGGACAGATGAAATGATATCACACCGAGTCACATTATCCTGACACCGGGCCAACCAGTCGTGTAACCCTTATATTTTCTTAAGTCTTATCAAAGGAGCTATACCAGTACCATTTTAACGACTTCTTGTATGTCGCGGCCAAGGATCGAACCATGGGTCTCTCGTACCTTGAACCGACGCTCTACCGATTGCGCTGCCAGGTCCGGTCAATCAATCATTTATTTCTCATTTAAACGCTTTATACGTGTTACTAATTATATTCGTCTCTTAATGACAATTTTACTGAGTACATATATATATATATTTCGATACAGTGTAAAGTCAATACAGTACGGTTTTTTTTTTTATGATATTTTGTAAACTTTGGTTGTCGCCATCATTTTGTGCTTCTACAGTTAATGAAAAGCGATCGCTGTAAAGCGACTGAAAATGTAGTCTGGTGTCAAATACATGTTAGATGAGTTCATTCAAAACTCGATTTGCACGTGTGGTATCTCTTTCAATAACAGTTTTAAATAAGGTTTTGAATTATGATTTGACAATTTCATTCATGGATTTAAGAAAAACGAATGCTGCATAGAAACATGAATCTTATTTGATTTAAAATGTACTACAAGTATTCCGATTGTTATAGGATTGTTCGTTGGAGAATACTTAGAACATTATCAATACATTTTCTTCGAAAATTTAATCGAACACAACTGTTGCAAATTGTAAACAATATGGCCGAGCCGTTAGATATTTCGAAAGAACGTCGAGTTAAAACGCAAAAAGCTATTGTGTACGCCACTTCCGGGTAAAGGATGACAAGTTAACAAAGAAAATTTTTGAAGGTGTCAAATTTTGGCGGCATTTTGGTGCGCATGTGAAATACAGGGGAGATACAGCAACCTACATACATTCATAAACCGTTCTCACCTCAATTCACTGGGTGCATCGCATTACACTTTCGTGATTTATTTTATCAGTTTTTGCTACCTTCTAGTCCTATTACTACCTGAATCTGCTTTTACCTGATACAAAGCTTATAAAGTCATGTTATCTTACACTCAGGCATTTGTTGCTCATTCTGCTCTTTATTGCTGGGTGAAAAGCTCCTTTCAAAAGTTTGATCAAATATGGCAATATATTGTGGTGCATATTGCAATACGCTGTGTATGTATCGCAATATATTGTGGTACATATTGCTATACGCTGTGTATGTATCGCAATATATTGTGGTACATACTGCAATACGCTGTGTATGTATCGCAATATATTGTGGTACATATTGCAATACGCTTTGTATGTATCGCAATATATTGTGGTATATATTGCAATACGCTGTGTATGTATCGCAATATATTGTGGTACATATTGCAATACGCTGTGTATGTATCGCAATATATTGTGGTACATATTGCAATACGCTGTGCGTGTATCGCAATATATCGTGGTACGCATTAATCGTATCGTGACCGTCCTACTAATTAGAATATTCTCTTTATGACAATACTACTCAGTACCTTTATACGTGGTACTAATTAGAATCTTCTCTTTATGACAATACTACTGAGTACGTTTATACGTGGTACTCATTAGAATCTTCTCTTTATGACAATACTACTGAGTACCGTTATACGTGGTACTAATTAGAATCTTCTCTTTATGACAATACTACTGAGTACCGTTATACATGGTACTAATTAGAATCTTCTCTTTATGACAATACTACTGAGTACGTTTATACGTGGTACTCATTAGAATCTTCTCTTTATGACAATACTACTGAGTACCGTTATACATGGTACTAATAAGAATCTTCTCTTTATGACAATACTACTGAGTACCTTTATACGTGGTACTCATTAGAATCTTCTCTTTATGACAATACTACTGAGTACCGCCAAGCTGAAAAATGTGGAATATACAACACAATGTTTATTTCGGCATAAAATATAACATTTATAGCCAAGAGGTACATTATAACAACGATTCGCTGTATGTATGGGTTAGTACATTTGTTAACGAGACTGTGATGTTTCTATCTCTACAAAAAAATATGTTTACATTTTAATTTGGGATATAGAGCGACACAAAAGCAGCTGTTCCTTTTTTCTGGAGCTCTGTTTCAATCACATTTATGAAGAAATAATCTACCACTGTAAGGTCTAGGTATTTGAATCGAACCTAAATAATATGCTGCATTTTTGTTTTTCTTTTATGTTATGAATTTTTGTTTAACTGACCGAACGAGCCTTTAAATTGCACTGGCAGCAAGCAAGTGATATTGTTTCTCTTCTGAAAGGGAATCAGACTTGTCTAATGATATTTATTTTTAGATTGTTTAAAGTTGTTGCCAAGTCAGACAATTAATGTATGCATGCGATATTTTCGGTCATCTTTTAGATTTACAGCGGACAGAAATTAAATATTTGTTTGAAAGGGATTTGGATTGGGATTAGCCGGCATTTTTGCCGATACTGCGCAGCGACATCATTACAGCACAGGGGCACTTATGAGGTGCCCAGGGACTGAACCCGGCCGGTCCATTATACTGACACCGACGAGTCAGGCGTAATGCTGTCCCCGTAGCCCCGAGCGTTAGGAGGGACGCCACTACTACCAACTTTAAAGTCTTTGGTATGACCCGGCCGGGGTTCGAACCCACGACCACCCGATCCGCAAGCCGACGCTCTACCATCTGAGCTATTGCGGCCGGTTTGTTTGAAAGTCTTTAATGGTGGTATCCGACAGTTTGGGCTAAACATATTCTCACTAAAGAACTAAATAATTCATTGTTACCTGAACAGATCTAACGAAAACCTTTTTATTGATGTCATTAACCTGTGTGAAAAGTAAACCATAACGCCACAATCGTCATTGAAAATGTATTTCCTATCTAAGCCACGCTGCACAGTTAGCTATTTTTAAACTAGGAAAACCATGTGACCACTAATGTTTCAGCTCATCCACGTCATCTGCTCTGAATAGACACATAATTAAAAAAAACAATATATCGTCGCTTTGCGGATTCATTCACACTTAAGAACCAATAAAACATGCATTCAACACACTTCTCGAATTTCGAAAACTGCAAACTCCCCGCAGTGATTACTTCCCTTGACAGTACATTATATCACTGCCACCAGCAAGTTTTTCGCCCAAATACAGGCGGATAGTTTTTTTTGTTTATTTTTATTTTTTTCTGGACTTATCTCCTCAAAATATAGTATCTTTCCTTTAAAAATATTAATTAATCATATTAAAAATAAAAAGTAACTTAAAATATTAAAAAATATGAAATTATGAAAGTCAAATTTTAAAGTTTATGGAGGCCGCCATGTTTACTTCACGTGATACTCTATCGTCACGTGATCCTTGTTTGGGGGGGCAGAGACTTAAGTAGCAACGCGTGACGTAAATGCTGTGAGGAGATTGCGAAAACTGCTGACCGAAAACACAAATGCCCGTATGTCTTCAGTGTACTGTGTATTATGCGGTCACGGAATGTTGGGACCTCGGTTACTCGCAATGAACGTTTAAACATGGAACACCACCAAAGAAAAAAAGAAAAGAAAAAAAAAGCAACGTTAATACTTAAAACATAAAAATACATAATTAAGATAGTAAATTACAGAAATTACTCTTTGTATTTAGAAGTTGCTGTATTTTTCAATGTTTATTTAACAGAAAAATAGCCGTAAAAATAATTTTAAATAATTAATTAATTAAAGCTGTCATTCTTGCCCACTTATTAATCTGAATATGTATCTCTGACATTTGTTAGAATATGTCCCAGTAATATGTATATAAACCTTTATCTTTTAGAAATAAACCCAACCGTAGCCCATCTAGACCGATATTTCTATGTGAAAGTGCTATGTTAAACTGTCATTTTGAATATTATTTACACAAACATTGTTCACTCTAAAAAGACATGTATTCCTTCTTCTATATATACGTTTGTTGCCGAAACCTTAAACGGACTCTTCTCTCCACTCTTCTGTCTAACCCTAGATACACAGTACTTCCTATACTTTTTGCCTACACATTTAAACGAAAAACGTATCTGTACACCATTTTATTTACCCTTATGCATTCTTTCACTTTTGACCTTTTCTACCATGATTTAAAACTATTTATTTTCATGCTGCATGTTGTTCTTATGTTCACTTTGTAAACCAGAACATAATAAAGTATTGTATTGTATTGTATTGACGTCGATGTCTATTCTTGGCAGGAATTCGAATTGTTTTTATTTAAAGGTTCGAAAAGAATGAACATATCAGAATTGGATAACGTGTTTTACGGCCCTAAAATGGAGATACTGTTTATAATCGTTTAAGCGTAGACTGAAGTATGATTATTCTGCAGAAATTGTGCCCAAACACCCAATACAGAGGTTAGATATTGATGCATATATTTGACATAGGCAAAGTGTCGGATACCACATTTTAATAAAGCCACGTAATTTGTGGATGTACAGTGTGATTCATCGCTAATCTTACTGTTAAGATAAAATGAAAAAAAAAATATTTTAGTTATCTATAAAAGGTAAATAAGGATGGGTCCTATCAAAATTTCAACAGACATTTAATTTTTTTCTACCTGTAGACAAAGGCAAACAGGGTCAATGTAAATGTGACAAAACCACAGAGACGAGACATAACACACAAAAGGAAAACCATCAGTTACCGCCTTGGAAAGGTCAGTCGGCAAAAGGGCCGACTGGGGTGCTTAAACCTGGTTTGTGGAGCGCTCCAACCTCGCACTTCCTGGAGGTTTTTCTCTCAAACAAACAGTGTAAATAAAATATCCCGTCAGAGTGAAACAACTAACAGTAAGCACCTGCATCGGGAGTTAAAACAGATACAATGAACTTATGTACATATATAATATCTAGTAATAAAATAAACTATCAACATATGTACAGAATGTACAGTAGATAAAAGCCTCGGCAACCTAAAGATTGACGCTTGACTGTAGCAAAACAAAAAAACAAAAACAAAAATAATAAAAACACAACCTCTGGTCGTGTTGGCATATTTTCCTTGCGGCATGCCAATAATACAATTAAAATAACTTGAAAAGTAAATTATTACAATTTCAACATTTTATAAGAAATTGTTTATTCACCGATGGTCTTAGTGTTGATAACAATGGACCGATTCTGGTTACGTCATAACTCTAATTTGGCAAAAAATACTCACTTGAACGCATTTTAATTTGTAATTTAGCACAGGTTTGTTTCCAAGCAAGCAACAGTTGAAAAAGAACGAACATAATTTGAAAAAACGTTATTTCAAAGTGGCACCGACAGATATTTGGGTATATCACAAATCTGGAAATATGCTTCCGGCCTTGCCTAAAGGTAAACAATTTCGCCTTCCGCAGACGGACTGTAGCCACGCCTACCATTGCAACGGGATCTAGGTTAGTCAAACATTGGACAAAATGGCGTTACTAACATTGAAACGTTTACAAGTTATGTGTTGCTTTTTTATTGGATTGTAGCTACATTAACGTGACCAACGAGATTTTACTTATATATATATAACGAAAGAATGATTTTTTTTATTGTATAAGGCATTTGATAAAAATCTGGCTCTTCCGTAATATCAAACTTCGAGGTTCTTATTCGAAAGACCTACAGATCTTTGATGACAAAGGTTTAGAACTGAATAAATTCCAGCATATGTGAACTTTTTCTGAAGTCAAAATGGGAGCTTTTCACTTACAAAGTAGGAGACTGTCGTTTTGACATAAACAAAGAAGAAAGTTATCTGTTTTTCAAGTAGGGAAATTTCGGAAAAAGTGTAAAACAACCCTCATCTTCAAATAATTTTGATCCTTAAAAGTGGGAGTCTTCCTCCAAAAGTAGGAGAGTTCACATGTATAGCCTTTCTAAAATAAATAAATAAGTTTTTTTTCTGTTTTAACATAAGCAGAATGGGTATTCATTCCTGTAATAAGGTTAATGTTATTTTGCATCAAGCGTCACACTTTTTTGTATTTATAAGAGATTACATCGTATTGTTTTTAAATCATTTTTGTATTGTTTATCATTTTTTTACGAATTGCGAGTTTCGTTTTGAAACGGGTGCTTTTGTTTTTTTTGACTTCTTAGTAAAATAATATAAAAAAATACATTTACATCTTTTCTATAATATTTTCAATGTATTCTTTTTCTCAGATTCCAACACAAAATGGGACAATTACTTAAAGTTTTTGTATGTTTGTTTTTGATAAATCTATTCGAATGAACCACTAAACTGCGACGGCAAACATCTAAAAATTGATAGGCCGGTGACATGGTCATAAAACTGCCAACACATGTTGTTTTACTTTAGTCCTTGTGTACTGTTTCAATCCGTGTGTAGGAGATTGTCACGTATGTGAAAATTGTTATTTCGCTTGCATGTATTTCGCTTGCATGCATTTGTATAATAAAAAGAGGCTTGGTCTATACATGAATTTCATGAATTGAAGAAATCGAAAATGTGTAGATTAGAAATGCATTTGTAAATGATGACAATTTTCGGCAATACGCCATAAGTACTGTTTATGGAAAAAAGTACAAGAAATGTAATACCTCACCATATAATTTCTAACTTTCGAACTTGCGCTTATTACTTCAAAAAATCACACATGGAGGTTGTCAGAAAATACGAAAGAATTAATCCACGCAGGTGCGTATTTGACCCGTTTTTGGAAGTTACGCACAATTACAAGGCAAATAACCTTTGTAGTAATACTTTTGAATATAGTCGGTTCCGTTCTAATGAGTAACAGGTAAAATGCGGACCTGCGAGGAACTTTATGCAAATTATGATAGACTAATTCCTGGCGTGTAAACGTTTAATCATTTAAAAACTTTTTCAACTTGATTGGTGTGGTAATAAGATTTTATAACATAAAAATTACGGACATAAAATATATCATTCCTAACCCGGGTTAGGCATCGACTTTCTTAGTGTCCCTAACAACTGCCTGACCTGTCAAACCTTGGGCTGGCCCTCGCGAACACTTGAGGAAAATTCCGTTACCTGATTGGCTGAAAGGTCCTGTCAGTCATTACATGAGGAAAATTCCAATTTAGCTTTGCTAATAATTATAATTCCCAGATATAGCCAAATTCTTAGGGAATGTAGATTTCGATGACACGATATTACTCATCAATATCACATACCCGTTGAATTAAAAGCGTTTTGATTGGTCGATCGCTGGTCATTTGAGAGTCAATATAAAGTCTATTTTCTTAATTTTATATAAAAAAAAGTTTTATGGGGTATTTTAAATTTCAAAATTATATTTTCATCGTTTAAAAGGTAAAAAAATACAGCCAAAAAGAAACACTGTTAACTTTGTTTAAGGATGAGCCAATAATTTTATATATTTCTGTGTATTAGTTCTTTGTGCATTTATCAATTTAATAAATATATTTATTCTAAAAATATGAATTTCAAGAGCTTTCCAATGGTTTATAGCTTTTAATTTTTTGACCATAAGTGAAGAAATTACAAGAAATTAAAATTTACGCTTCTTTACAATTCATCTAAAAATCCCTTAAAGTTGCCATCAAAGATGGCTGCCAAGATAATGGATCTTCACTGATATGGAAACTATATATAGAAATAAATGTGACATCAATAACATTTTCCTACAGTTAACACAACAATATAAACTTTCGAGTTTTTTTTATTCCTTCTACTGCTTGCCTTTATTTCTTCCATCACACGACTATCATTTTGATACTTAATCGGGTTTCTTAATTATTATGACTGAGCAATTTGTTTAATTTTTATAACTAAACAACAGCCAATATTCAAAATTGAATATTTCTTTATACAAAAATAGTACACATAGTAGATTTAAAAGATACATCAACACTCCTTTGTTTCGTGGCGGTGGCAGTTACGTAAAAGGGCAATGATATAATTAGCATATGCGAACGTTAAAAATACATCCTTAATAAATATTTCCTTTTTTTCCCAAATACATTATTCAAACTCGATATATTTGTTTATTCATTTTCGTATTTTAATCATTTTCTTATTTTACCGATATATTGAACCATTGGCAGAACATGAAGCTTACAATTTCACTGGACTCCAATGTAGCTCCTTAAAGTAGGAAACATTTGTTTTGTGTGTGTTTTTATTAAATAGAGAGTTAAATAAAGTTAAATGGACTCCCGCCCCCACCCCTACCCCCACTCTCTCTCTCTCTCTCTCTCTCTCTCTCTCTCTCTCTCTCTCTCTCACACACACACACACACACACACACACACACACACACACACACACACACACACACACACACACAATTCACACCAAAACTTTCTGAATCCGCCCCTGCTGTAAGCCTGCTTAGCATCAAGCGGTCAGGCTTAGGAAATTAGGGTAGATGCAGACAATCCAGACCCCTGCTGGTAGCTTTCTGATCAACATCTACTTTATGTGCATCTAAGTGTGTAACAGTACAATGAACACCTTGTTGACCAGGCAGTGTATGTTTGGTGTTGCTTTTTCTTCCATTGCACAGACCATATTGGTGCCGTCCTGTTAATTATTAATATCTGAAGAACTCAGAACTAATGTCTGGGTAGAACAAACGGCGCATCACAGGTTGGTTGGAAAAACGTCACCGCAGGAAAGGTTTCGACTCAACCGAGACTTGAACACACGCGGTGAGGGGCTGAGGAATAACAAATCAGCAACTATAACCGCTCGGCCACGCTCGACCCCGCTCGGCCCCGCTCGACCCCGAGTTTCCCTTGCCATTGCCTTAAGTTAGCAGAAGATAACTAAGAATTTTAATTTTAACTGGATATTATCATATATATTCAAATTTTTATTTTCTTTCTTATAAAACAAAAATTGTTGAATCATGATTTGCAGTGGAATAAAATATTGACAATTATCACTAGAATTAGAAGAGCTGTATCTCTTTTCATGTATACTTGTAAATTGTGCATTTTTATTTTTTTTTTTATTTTTATTTATTTATTATTTTCTTTTTTTGCATACTGCTATGTTCTGATATTACAACGAGGAATAAAATTATATGGTTTGTCAGCAACGTCATAAACATACAAGAACTTTATGCGCTTCAATTTGCGTGTTATATGACATTTTTATGATTTCAACAAATATTGTCAGATGTTTTGAAGTGATCATGAGAAATGATGTTAAATCCAATGTAAAAGTATGCTTCAGTAACATAAAAGATATTGCCAAGGGCACATTTAACTTGAAATGCCTTCAATAATAGAGAAAAAGAAACGTTGATTTTTTCTGTAATAAAATGCTGTCAACTAGAAATGACAAGAGCTTTTGGGGAGAAAAACCTGGAGCGATGTGCAGCAAATAATCGGAATCCAAGGGACTTACAATCGGTGCGGAGAATGAACGAGAGACTCGTCGGTCATCCGATCATCATCTTAATCAACAGACCATGGACGCTCAGTGTGTTGAAAATATTTTTTTAAAACTTAGATAACTAAAAATATTGATGAATTTAAACTGGAAGTTACTAGTTTATGCCATACATATGTATATATCACAATAGTTCAATTCTTACAAACAAATGTACTATTTGTGCATAATAAATTGTTACATATTCCTTTACGTACAAGCATATGTAACATTTGTGCATAATAAAATAGTTACATATTCCTTTACGTACAAGCATATGTAACATTTGTGCATTATAAAATAGTTACATATTCCTCTACGTACAATCATATGTAACATTTGTGCATAATAAAATAGCTACATGTTTTTTTTATGTACAAGCATATGTAACATTTGTGCATAATAAAACAGTTACATATTCCTTTACGTACAAGCATATGTAACATTTGTGCATTATAAAATAGTTACATATTCCTCTACGTACAAGCATATGTAACATTTGTGCATAATAAAACAGTTACATATTCCTCTACGTACAAGCATATGTAACATTTGTGCATTATAAAATAGTTACATATTCCTCTACGTACAATCATATGTAACATTTGTGCATAATAAAATAGCTACATGTTTTTTTTATGTACAAGCATATGTAACATTTGTGCATAATAAAACAGTTACATATTCCTTTACGTACAAGCATATGTAACATTTGTGCATTATAAAATAGTTACATATTCTTTTACGTACAAGCATATGTAACATTTGTGCATAATAAAACAGTTACATATTTTTTCATCTACTAACACTCGTGAAATATGTATATAGTAAAATATTTATTATACATTCCTTCGCTTCCTAACACATGTAAATTGTGTGTATAATAATATTTTTATTCTTTCATCTACTTATATATTTACCATAAATATGTACTAATGGTAATTATATATTTCTAAATCTACAAGCATAAGTAACATATATGCATAATAAAATAGTTATATTTTATACACCTACTAGAATATGTAGCATATATGTATAATAAAATAATAATACATTCCTTCACCTGCTAGCATATGTAACATATGTGTACACTAACAAAAATATTCCTACACCCAGTTCCATATGTCATACATGTGTGCAACAAAAAACAATTATATGTAATTATAATTCCTGCACTTAACAGCATATGTCATAGCCTACATGTGTACAACATAATATAAATAAATGTAATTATAATTTCTGCACTTAACAGCATATGTCATACATGTGTACAACAAAAAACAATTATATGTAATTATAATTCCTGCACTTAATAGCATATGTCATACATGTGTACAACAAAATACAATTAAAGGAAATTATACTTCCTGCACTTAATAGCATATGCCATACATACTTATATACAATTATAGGTAATTATAATTCCTGCACTTAATAGCATATGCCATACATACTTATATACAATTATAGGTAATTATAATTCCTGCACTTACTAGCATATGCCATACATACTTATATACAATTATAGGTAATTATAATTCCTGCACTTACTAGCATATGTCATACATACTTATATACAATTATAGGTAATTATAATTCCTGCACTTACTAGCATATGCCATACATACTTATATACAATTATAGGTAATTATAATTCCTGCACTTAACAGCATATGCCATACATACTTATATACAATTATAGGTAATTATAATTCCTGCACTTAACAGCATATGTCATACATACTTATATACAATTATAGGTAATTATAATTCCTGCACTTAATAGCATATGCCATACATACTTATATACAAGTATAGGTAATTATAATTCCTGCACTTAATAGCATATGGCGTGTATGTCCATAACAAAAGCAATAACAATGTTGTAAAGAAAACTAGTCGCCATAACAAATTTTAATGACGATCAGCAAGAACAAATAAATAGTATAGGGGCTGAAAATAATCTGCAATACTAGCACTAACAACTGCACTAGTTACATTATCTTAATAAAAAAAAGAAAATAAATAAATTTTTACTGTAGAGTTAAAAGCATCACGTGATCGTGTTTCTTATAATTATTCTATAATTTCAGTAAATGAAATATTTCATATCGCATTAAATTGTATAGAATCTTAATGCTTTTCTGTATGTCAGTTTCTTATTATTAATCACACACTATCTTTTCCTAATAAGTTCTGGTACAGTTCTCTTCATAACAATATGTGACTGAAATTCCTTGTGTTTTAGATTAAAATTTGTTGAGTAAAGAGTAAAAATACGGGGGGAAAATGGCGTGCTCTTCCATGTCTCAATCAGTTTAACCACCATATATACGTTAATCTAACGGCGTAAATGGCTAGTCGCTACAGCTGTGGTCTTCCTAGAACATTTCCACAAAGTTGAAACAGAATCGAATATAAGACACAAACACAGCACTGAGAAAATGTTATTGACCATTTAGATTAAGTTGCAGTATAGCTTATCCCTACAATTGTAAAACCACCTCTATAAACGAATAGTTAGAATTATACTGAACATGGATGACGTCTACGGTCTTCAGGAATACATGTATATTCAACTATTCTCAGGCATTCTAGTTACAAAAACACGACAACATTCATTATTATAAAAATATACATACTAGTAATCATTGAAGTCTTCAATCCTGATCGATATAGAAATGATTCCACCAACTAAAGCATAAACACCACTATTCGGCGATCCACCATTTTGAATTCATTATCACTGAGTTATGGAGAAGTCGGTTTTCCGATAGTCCCATATGGCACAGTACGCAGACAGAAAGAGCAATACACAAATTCCAGGTGTATAGTTCGTCTGTACTGTTGCTAGCCCAAAGCAGCTTCCGCAGCAAGGCCGTTCAATACGAGTATACTCAGTGTAGGTATAAAAATCGATAATGAGCTTCACGCAGGTAAAACTGACTTGCATGGCGCGTGGATCTATTTTTAGATCGCCAGCCTTACAGATCGTTTCTTTGATAAGCGCGCGGGGTTTTACAAAGAAAGTATTTTCCGTCTGCTTTTAAAGTTTCTTTTGTTTGCAATGAAACATCCATTAAACAGGCATTCCCAGCATCTCGTTCATATAGACAGAAGCAAAGTCAGCTATCTAGAAATATGATCGCTTTCGCATGTTTTATTCAATCCTGGTTTTAATTGGATAAGGAAGTGATATGATCCCATACTAAGAAATATAATTATCATTTTATTCTAGGAATTTCGATTGAGATGTTCTTTCTTTTTTTAAAATGTACGTTATGCTGAAGGATTTGAGTGACATAGATATATCCGGCCCGGATTTACCGCGGTGGGGGAGGTCGAGGCGAGGGGTGGGGGTGGGGGGTGAGGGTGGGGAGGGGGGGGGGGGGCTGACCGGTTTTCTCGATTATATTATTGCGAAATGGCCTGATAAAAACATTTTGTAGACCGTGTAGATGTTATCACGGGTATCTCAAGCCCTTATAGACTGTCATATCATATACGTATGGCCCGAGCAGTAATTAAGCCCCCCCCCACCCCTGTTGCTAGCCAGACCCTTGAGACCATCAGGTGTGCAACATTCGCTGTTGTTTTGCAATCGCTGTCCACTGTCCAACTAACGAGCTTTATGGGCACTCCTCTACGGTGATGGTGACGTTATAAGCCGAGGTATTCCGATTGTTAGTCGTTTGAAAGAGTCGTTTGTATATCATGCTTTCCAATTAAGAGATAACAGCAACACATAATAACTTCGTTATGTTAAACACATTAACAATTCCACTTCTCTGCAAATAGTAACACCCTTTGTTCGTTATGTTGAGATCATATATTATCATGTATGTTGACTATATTTATATGTAAAATATTGCCAATAAAATTATGTTATGTTATGTTTGTCCCACAGTAGATTTATAGTGTGCTTAAAGTTAACTTTTTCAAGTCATGACAAAATGGTTAAAAGGCGCTAACAAGTATTTTGTTGTTTTATAATAAGGAGATTTTTGTGAAAATATATTGAGGTCACCGCTTTGAGAATGATTTTGGCATAGAATAGAGCAAAAGTGCAATTTTAGGATGTATATGTTCAAGCAAAATAAAAACAAACAGCGGCAAAAGGTCTACCATTTGTAGGACAAAATACCTCCCGGACAAAATCTCTTCCGTTAATTTTAGCATAGGCGTACAAAAATTAAAATTTAACAAAAAACAACAACACAACAACAACAACACACAGACAAAAGCACTACCGTAAATAAATTACTATAAAATATATCTTGAAGTTGGAAAAATATCCGATGTTATTATAAATGTATTTACGATCTTAACTATGCAAACCTAATAACAATGACGCAAAATGTGGACAATTTACAGGAGGGGAATAATCCGCATCAGAATCATTACGGGATGGTGTTTGTCTGCCCTTGCTAAAATGTACAGGAAGAATTGCGTTACAGAAAGATTGTGTACCTATTCCGTAATAATTTAGTGATCTGTAGCTGTAGGAAGCACCGTGCGTAGAAACAGTACTTAAAGGTGTTATCCGACAGTTTAGACCAAAACTACTTTCAGTAAACATCATAATAAACCATTATTACCGGAACGTGTCTCTCAAAATGCTGTTTATTGATGTCCTATACCTGTCTGACTAGTGAACCATAACGCAATAATCGCCATTACAAACATGTATGTCCTATCTGAGCCACGCTGCACAGTTAGCTATTTTTAAACTACGAAAACCACGTGACCAGTCATCTTTTGGCTCATACACGTCATCCGTTGTGATGTCTATGTCAATTGTAAGCAGGAATCCCAATTGTTCTTATTTATAGATTTGAAAAGAATGAGTGTTGATTAACGACTTTTAGTGCCTTACAACTGAGGTACTATTGAAAACCATCAAAGCTTAGACTGAAGAATTGATTTTTTTGTCAGAAAATCATGTAAAATAATCCCAAACAGAGAGAAAATGTTGTTACCTATATTAGATATAGGCAAACTGTCGGATACCACCTTTAACGATTAGTGCAGTTTTTGTTGGCTGAAAGATTTTGCTGTTTCAAACATTTGATGATCCAAATAATCAGTGAACTGGAACACGACGTTAGCTAGTTTGACGATGTGTGCACAATCTGTTGTATGTTGGTCCAAGTTTTTATAAACGCGTTGCTTGTTTGATGTGCCGAAAAACCAAACTTCTTTGTTTTCTTTTGTTTATTCTACAATAATTACTGATAGTTGTATTTTGTTGGGTCCAACATCTAATAAAGCCTTCGAGGCGAATCAGTACTGTTTTGTTTATCACACTATTTATTGGAGGCTCAACTCGAAATTCTGGAATTGTTTTTATTAGACGAGTTTTACTTGTATTTTCCATAAATACTGTATTTCGAAAATTATGCTCAACACGCTTTCGAACACCCAACAGAAATTTAATTCTTGCAATATTAATGTATATCTGTAAAGCATAATCGCCGATGTTGCAATGGTTGTTCGCTGAAAAATGCGCAAAGATTTTTTTTTTAATTATTTTCTTCCCATTATATGCAAACGATGAACGATGGGAAAACGGAGTTACAAATTTAACCTACTTGCATTTTATGATCCAACTTAAAGGGCAGTATGTGTTTGCCTATTGTGGCATATTTTCTGGAAGAATTCGAACCAGTTTTCAACAACAAAGTTATGTTGCCAGAGGTCTATGTCTACGCATTTTCAGACTTTCATAGTCAGTTTAATAAAACCATTAAAAGCTATTGACCTTTGTCCAGATACACTTCAGAACACATCTCCGACATTTTAGAAACAATTTTTTTAGGTCCCCTACAACGTATGTCATATTCGGTTTCACGCCCCCCCCCCCCCCCCCCACCAGCTGAAAAGTTTTGGATCCGGGCCTGCGTATATCGTTGTGATTTTTTTACAACATGCGCTTGGTTATATCTTGGTTAAAATATCTGTAACTTTCATTTAAGCATTTTTTTTCTTTAATTTGTTTGTTTCTTATCAGGAAAATGTGTTTAAAAATTATTTCAACTTAGTTTTACGACAAACGGAAACAGTTTTAAAACGTATTATTTTACGAAATACATTCCGTTACTCTCTATTCATCGCCCTTGGGATATTTAGTTCAATTTTCGCCGTTTCTGTTAATATTTCACTGGTCGCTTCATAATCCGACGAAGATTTCAGTCCAATATTAAAGCTTGTTATTTCATTGTTTCGATAGACTTGTCAATTGCGCAACCATTGCTGTACTTCTAGTCTCCACGCTGAACAGTATGGATTTTGTTAGCAACATTTAATTGTCCAATTCTTGTTTTATTCAGTTCGTTAAGACGACGGAAAATTTATCAATAAACCCACGGTCGACGCATGTAGTAAAACGGAATAGTCGAGCTTGGATATCCGAGGATGCTCGCTGAATGGGTAATTACCAGTTCGTTCACGCTACGCCCCTGAGTTTGATATACATATCCAACGAAACAAAACAAATCAAACAAAATATCACAGGGACTTACCAAAGTAGCTAAGTGATCGGCACAGTTTGTCCTAACAGCGCTCGAACGTTCGACTTCAGAACAAGGAAATGCTTGCTAAACATCCATCTGCAGACAGAAATAAATTACAAATAAAATGACTAAAAATGGAGTCTAAAAGAAAGGGTCACAGTGTGAGTTTAAAAAGACACGCATCGATTTATGCCTATATCGATACAAATAACAAAATCCTATCTCTGTTCTGGGGACTTTGCGCAGAATTGTTGCATAAACATATACATTGGTATAAGTAAAGGCATAAACATATACATTAGTGTAAGTAAAGGCATAAACATATACATTAGTATAAGTAAAGGTATAAACATGTACATTAGTATAAGTAACGGCATAAACATGTACATTAGTATAAGTAAAGTCATAAACATATACATTAGTATAAATAAAGGCATAAACATATACATTAGTATAAATAAAGGCATAAACATATACATTAGTATAAGTAAAGGCATAAACATATACATTAGTATAAGTAAAGGCATAAACATGTACATTAGTAAAAGTAAAGGCATAAACATGTACATTAGTATAAGTAAAGGCCTAAACATATACATTAGTATAAGTAAAGGCCTAAACATATACATTAGTATAGGTAAAAAGGCAT
>CM017565.1:46042398-46072398 GCA_007844125.1 Sinonovacula constricta | reverse complement strand
AGCAGGTCTGGTCATAGCATGTGGGGGCCTGGCTCAGTGGGATACCACATTCCTTTCGAGATGCCTTTAAATAGGTCAATCCGCTCGAATGCCCAGTATGGCCAAATTATAGTTAAAACAAGAACACACACAATTAAACAAGACACATTAAGGGGAATATAAAATACTATCCATTAGATGGAAGGTTGCTGAATAAACGGTGGACTCTTGAAGACCCCGTAAAAACAAAGGCACCTTAACACCACCATCTATAAAAGTCACATAGAAAAACCCACAGAAACAGCATTCAACATCAAGCCAATAATAAAGTAAACTGGATTGCCAAATAAACGGGTGCCCCCTAAGGGCCCCGTAAAAACAACGGCAATCCGGGCTCATTATTACGACACCCACATAGGATTCAATATACTCCATACATATTGACTCTAAGTAGAACCAGGGTATGCTGAATAAACGGAAGCCCAATAGGGGGTCCGTATAAACAAAGGCTACCCATGTAAGGTTCACCAAGCCTAACAACATATCTTTGTGTAATATATATTACTATGTTATAACATGCATGGCCCCCCCCATCTAACAAATGTTTTTGCACTAGTAGGACAGTGGAAAAAAAAATTAAAAAAAAAAAAAAAAAAAACCCTTCCACTACTGTATATAGTAGAGAAATGCGTAGAGTAGAGTAAGTAGAATAAGTAGTTAAAAGAATGCTTGGATGTATGAGACCCTGAGAGCGTGAATCGAGTGTGTGGTAGAATAGGGAAAACCATAAGATAATGGCCGCTGAATATACTGTATACCTGTATAAATAGTAATAGAATTAAGTAGTAGACAAAGGCGAGCATTATCTTATACCACCAGCCGGTGACTTCTTTCTTGGCATATACATTTCATATGTAAGACAAGAAAGATGGTTTAGTGGGCGGTCGGGCCCCGGGCGTCCAGACATCAAAACTAAACAAACACTAGGGTCTAAACGAGCTACCACAACTACTCTTTAAATACCAAAGCTTATTAGCTACACAGGTCCCTAAAAAGGTGCACCCCTTCCCCACTATTTCACAATTTCGTTAGGGGAAGAGGTAAGCCGAAAACAGGGAACCTTCTCATGGTAAAAAATAAAATAAACAAATACCAAGTAGAACCTAGTGTCAGGGGAAAGAGCCAGGAATTAGGGAGTGGAATTCACTCAAAATATGCTCAATCCCCTTTAAGACCAAAAAATTACCAAAATTATACCATCTTTCCAGTAAATGGGTACATAAACTAGGTACCTAATTAGGGCCCACTTTAGGCGATATTTTTCGGAATAAACACATTTAAGCCATGCATGGGCAACATGGCGGGGTCATGAAAAAGCCCTCAACAGGGCGAGTAGACCCTTATTAAACTAGTTCCAACAACAACAACAACAACGAAAATATAGGCAAATTCTATGATGTTAAATTTGTGGATTCGGACGAGTATTGCTTCGTACCTTAGGTGTATGTTTTGTATTGTTTTTGAAATACATCGCAGCGACCAATTATGATCATTATAGATGGTTATCGTGTGACGTCACACATTTCCCAGCATGCAATGCGGTCGGCCATATTTGTGGTAAAGCCATTGTTTACTAATGTCTGCTTAGGTCCCTACAATTCGACGATTGAATCGATTTTTCGCGAAAGATGTCGTGTGTAATGGTTACAAAGTGCAATAGGACTACATTAATACACTGGAGCTATTGTGCGTGAAAAGGACTTGAAGAAGACTAATTTGATCGCTTTTGATCCGTACTCGTCTTCGACGACAGCCTGATGACTTGCAGTCGGACATTGCATATCCAGACAGAGTGAACTATCTAGTGTTTCAGCAAAGTGCGACATCCAATTAAATATTGGTGGAGCTAGATCCTAGACTTGTGCCAGGGTAGAACCACTGCGCATTGCAGGTTAGCTGGTAAACCTCCACGACCAGGACTCGAACTCATGCACTAAGAGGCTGAGGCGTTACAAGTCAACAACTGCTTGGACAAGGGCACTGCTAAACTTTGGTTTTTAAAACAGGGTTATTTATTATGTGTACTGTTTTCAATTCTTTACATCATGTTATACTATTTTTTCATTGCTTTAAGTTCCTTAAAACCCATGTTATGGTTGTCATATTTATTATATGTAATCGAATACCATTACATGCTCCAACTTCCTAAGCAGTCTGCTTTTGCTTTTCCTGTTTATTGATCGATGAATTTACTGTCATTAAATATTTTTTACCGTAAAATGTGTTGTTTTTAATTCAGAAATGGTGTGGTTCTAAAAGAAGTACTGAAACTTGAATTAAATTTTCTGTGAAATTATTATTCTAACATAATGTAAGTTTGTTAAATTTGCTGAAAGGTAGGACAATGATAAAAATAAAAACACTATGTGCTATTATTTATTGACAAATGTCAATGTTAAAGCAAAACCATTTTAAATAGTTAGCTGTAACAGCTAGTTCCGGCTCGTTCTGAAAACAGTTTGTTTCTTACACTTTATTAGAGCTGGTATCTGGCAGTTTGGACGAAACAATTTTCTCTCATGCATTTAAATAAATGATTTTTGCTTGTAAAGATCCCGCAAAATGCTGTTTTATATTCCGGACTGGATCCTTTGGCTTTATTGTGAATAGTATCTTGGTAATGGTGTGGAGTGAAGTTATAGAAGTGGTGATGACAAGAGAAATTAAAAACGTTACTCAGGAATGAAGCCATACAGTGGACACTCTAGCTCATGCCATACTCAATACACAACCATTTACTTGTACCAATACAAACTGTCTAGGTTATGTATGACATTTTATTTTTGCCCATGTTGCCCCTGGCTATTTACAGCCCCTTATCTGAAACCTGTTGTTTTAATAGTCTAGACCATATGGCTTTGCTTCCTGCGTGTCAAAGGCCAGGTGCAGGTGGATTAGCATTACTTTCTCACGTGTATTTTAGGTTAAAAAAGAATTTTAATTAAAATATCTGAGTAATTTAATTATCAATATGATTATACATTATTTCAAGTTAACTAAATTAAGATTTCTGCAGTATTTTAAGTAAAAATAGTAGTATTTGCCAGGTTGGGGAGTATTTTCCAGCAGGTAAATGCCAGTAAATACCACTGGTAAATACCGGGGGTTGAATTTACCGCCCAACCTTGTTCTTACAGCCATGTAAAAAGTAAAGCAAAACACATTGCCTGTCATTACATAAAGGGATTTTCCTATCTGAGATAACTTGAAATCATCAACGTGCCTATTTAAAAATAATGGATATTTAATGCGATATTTTTAAGATTCACACTGTCGAACAATACAGTAAGTGTAATAACAGTCTTCACTTTAACTAAAGTTTATTCGAGAATTATGTATAAATTTCCAAGAATATTAGTAACATTTGTTACATGGGTACAATATTAGCAAATTGTCGGATACCACATTACAACCAATACAGGGCGTTCTATAGACGCTGAACGTCAATGGTCATTGACTCCTCAGTCAAAATTTTCAAGGGTCAAATTCAAATATCTGGGGGTACATTTTGTGCATATAGCATCTTGAGGGGCACATACATTTTTTTTATGTCACTGATGACAACATTTTGTCTAAAATTGATCTTGATGGAAATTATCGATACTGTTGGTTGCTTTTTAGTTTATTTAGGACCAGTAAATAAGCAATATATGTCTTAATTGTTTGTTAATTATCTCTATCTTAATAAAAACAATAAAATAAACAACAGCATAGCAATTAACATTATAATATACATATTTTCTTTCGACTTTTAATGCAATCCAAAACACTTAAAACGCTTAGCTACAATGAATGCTCCGTTCAAGCGCGAAAGTATGACGTCCGAAAGTTTTCTCGTCCTTTTCCCTTAGTTTGTACTGACGGCTGGTAATGAGAAAAAAATATTTCTGATCCGGATTATATATTTTG
Source organism: Sinonovacula constricta (assembly GCA_007844125.1). Lineage (NCBI taxonomy): Eukaryota > Metazoa > Mollusca > Bivalvia > Cardiida > Solecurtidae > Sinonovacula > Sinonovacula constricta. The sequence goes on along the minus strand of CM017565.1, from coordinate 46,068,450 downwards.
TGACATTTCACAACACTACAAGAATTAATCATCGTCTTCATTGCCTGTAATGGTCAATTTAAAAAAAAACTGCGCTTTCACGGTACTGATATGTTGATTCACCTTACCACAAAGATGGCGGACAAACAGGTGCGCGCGCACCTTGGTGAAAAATCGATAACCATCTATAGCAACGCCCAGCTATTTTGGTGGACCTGAAGTGTATGTTTAATGAGAAAAGCATTTCTTATCATCGTATATTTAATGACGCTTTATTGTTATACTAAAGTCTCCAGTATTGTTATTCTAAGTCATAATCAACATTTTGATCAATTGTATAAGTAAACATACTGTTTACTTATACAATTTTAGAGGCCCATTTTTATGTACTTTTTGTATTTCCTGTTTGTTTGTTTTTTAAATTTATTTTTCAGTTGTTACCTCATGAGACCAAAAGATGCCATGACAGACAGACAGGCAGGCAGACAGGACAGACAGACAGACAGACAGACAGACAGACAGACAGACAGACAGACAGACAGACAGACAGACAGACAGACAGACAGACAGACGGACAGACAGACAGACAGACAGACAGACATACATATACAGACAGACACAGACAGACACAGACAGACAGACAGACACTACAGATAGACAAACAGACAGGCAGGCAGGCAGGCAGACACAGACAGACAGACAGGACAGACAGACAGGCTATTCCGCTCCTCAGATACTCTAGTGATGTGTTTCATTTGTAAAACGAATATTTATGCAAATGCATTTTTAACAATTTAATCTAAGTGATCTGAAAGAAAAACAAACAAACACTTTGAACGCTCAGCTTTGATCGACAAACAGTATATTGGTCGGTTAAAGATAACATATAAGGCTCCTAACAAAGCTTTATTTAACGATCTCCGAGGAGATCCGATTGCCGAGGGGCGATTGTCCCGAGGACTGAAGTACCCGAGAAGTTCAGATTCGTTTAACTGTTCAGCTGTGCATGTTCAGTTCATTCTATCTACAGATTCTTGTCCGCCATGGGTGTGGTTTGTCGAATATTTCGTTTAAGAAAACTATTGCTACTTTCATGCTTGTGTTTTATAATTATTAGTGTCGGATGGCAAATTAAAACTTTGACCAAACAAGCAGGTAAGATTGTTTTATGTATTTATTTCTTCGCATTTTTTCTTATATGGAAAACACACGCACGGACGCACGCACGCACGCGCGCACACACACAACGATAATGTTTATGACAGTGGTAGATGACTGTCTGAGTTAAGGATTCGATGTTTACACACACGCGAATGAATTATATTTGTTCGTTTGTTATTCTGTTGGTCAATTTTGTGTTTTCGTTATTGTCAGCTGTAAAGTTTCGCTAAAGTTAAAAATGCCTAAATAAGGAAATTCGAATTTCAGAAGTTGTGTTGTATATCATGGATGGTACAGGGACTAATACAAAAGTTAACTGATCCTGATTTTCTTAAATACATTTATAAAAATGACATTCTGAAGGTGGTATTTGAATTTTCGCCTTTATTATATACACAGTTTATACGTAATGATAGCAAACCATTGTCTTTAAGTATTTTGAAATGAAAACAGACCAGAGGTACGGTATTACTTTTAGCTAAAAGGACCTTTTTCCACTTACAGCGTAAATCATGAAATACTCAATCTGACTTTCCATAATTTTTAATCCTTTTTAGGGGATTTCGCTCAATATAGATAATAATCTTGCGAATGCAGACGCAGAGGTCAGTACTCTAAAATCATGTTTATTGTTTTGTTGTTGTTTGTTTGTGTTTGTGTGTTTTTAAATACATTACAGCGACCATTTATGATCATTATAGCAACGTCCAGCTTTTTTTTGGTGGAGAAAAACAGTAGACACATGTCTGGGTAGAACCACCGGCGCACGGCAAGTCAGCTGGAAGACCTTCTTAAATTAGGTCCTTCGCCCCGAACGGGATTCTAATCCACGCGGTGGGAGGCTAAGCAGTCAGAGGAGTTACAAATCGGCGACTCTACCACTACGCCACGCCCCCCCCCCTTTTCTTTTTCTTCTATTTTTTGTTCCTTACTAAAAAAAATTTATACCACTTTTAACCTTTAATCGGTTTGTTTGGTTCTTTTCACATGCGCTGTTGAAATAAAACCATTTAGTAAAATAGATCGATTTATTTTGTTCATTGTCAAATAGAAAATACAAAGAAATAGAAAATAGAAAAGGAGTTCACTTGAAATTAATCGCTGAGGAATTTAAATTTTAAAAGCTTCTGATTGGCTACAAATGTAGGGCGACTTCTAAAAATGTATTGACGCAGCACTGGCGCAGCGCCTATCGTGTTACATGTAATATGAGACCAACACATGCGTGTATATGTCATTGGCCAAAAGTTAGTGCTGTTGTGCAAAGTGTGTTGTCGATTTTCTTCCAGTCCAATTATTATTGTTTTTGTTTAACAGAAAAGGTATATTGTCGGCCGCGCAAAAGTGACAGTAACGATGCAACATCCAGTGTTCTTTTGAAAGTTGAAGCCTTTAAACAAAATCCTACTATAAATACTTCGCAATAGTTGTCTTTTTACATGGTATTTGTTATGACAGAACACTAATGTACACGTAATTGTATTTTGAGTTGAGTGTAAGGGAGTACTTGTCCAACTTGGTGTGTGTGTGTGTGTGTGTGTGTGTGCGTGCGTGCGTGCGTGCGTGCGTGCGTGCGTGTGTGTGTGTGTGTGTGTGTGTGTGTGTGTGTGTGTGTGTGTGTGTGTGTGTGTGAAAGAGGTCGTATTTTCTTCCTGCGCAAATTTTACTTAAGCTGTTTAAGGAGAGCATTTTTTTCAGATACCATTACGAGTATCTAGAGTAATATTAAGATTGCATTACATTTTGCCTTGTCGGTGATTTTATGTCTTAAACACAGATCATGTGGCAACATGTTTGATGTTACCACACGAAGTGCCTTCTCAGTTTTTTTTTTATTTTCCTCTTTATTTCTAGAGTGTGATACAAAATTTCATTTCAGTGTATGCCTTTTGTACCTTTCTATGTAATCCGTATCAGTCTTCTTAAGCGTATTGCTAGTGGGTGTACAAAAAAAGTTAAAGAATGTCACCATTGAAAGTAAATTGGATTGCCAGGTGCTACCACATTGCTGGGTCGACCAGCAGATGAAATAATGAGTAAGATACCACTATGTACAAGAAAAACTGGAACAGGTAAACAGGTTAGAGCAATAGACCCTTTCAGTTACTCGCCCTAAGTCAAACAAGAGTTGCGTCCCGCGACCGGATATGACGTCATACGAGGATTGAAAACAAAAAGGCTACTATAGTATTTATAAGCGTATTTTCGTGCTGTTTTAACGTAAGTATGCGCTTTCTTTATTTTTTAGAACTCAGAAAATCACCTTATTCAAAGGCAGTGATAATCTGTTTTAATTTACAGTAAAGAAAAATAAGAATAAATCAGGAAATCTGGGAAAGTTCGTCTTTTTTTCCAGACGAAGTGCAACTGTCATACCAATGAAAGTAAATAATAAAAGGCTCTTCAAAATTACTTAAAGACCCCTTGAAATGGTAGCTGGAGTGGGAAATGGTATTTATAATCGCATGTCTCTCTTGTATTAGATCACGCATGATCCATGCTGCAGAGATAGCTATTTTTAGATTAGTTATGGGATAACGTTCGCTCTGACGTTGATATCTATTTTTAGTAGACACCTCTATCATGCTTATTTATATATTTGGGAAGAATGAACATTAAGTATGTTGTTGTTGTTTTTCCCATTTTGTACTGTATACCAATATAGGTAGTGTTGAAGATTGTCTTTACTTAGACTAAAGTATGAATTTTTGCTGAAATTATGCCCGATATACTGCATATTCCCCAAAGCAGGGGTAATATATCATACATGTATTTGATATAGACAAATTATCAGTTACCACCTTTAACATAGGGGTCCTACTGAATACCGAAAGACACTTGGTTACCGAAAGATATCGAAAGAGACTTTGATTACTGAAATACAGCTTAATAAATCGACATTAAAGCATAATTTGCTGTTTTATTGAGTAAATATGTTGAAATAAAAGTATACGAATTAAATGCCAAAGATTCATTGTAATAGAAATAAGCTTTTGATAGTTATAAGACATTTTACAAATGTAGTGAGAAGGTACACAAACATGACAAAAAACCATTTAATTGGTAACATGACTGTTATTATACTGTGGTTGTTTTAACTAATACAAATGTTTAATGGTTGTTAAAAAGAAAGATAGACAAATTTGTGTGCATGTTATTTTTGTTTTGTTTTTTTACTGTTTTCATTAATAGTTAATATGATATGTTCGGTATAGTTAGAACATTGTAAAAATTTTATTGAGTAAAGCAATAAACACAACATGCATAAGCATTATAGTATACATAGGATACTATTACTTATGCCTTTTTTTGTCTGAAGTCATTCTGAAAAACATATCAATGCAATGTTGTATAACAATCAAGTACAATTAACAACATTTAAGTTCAAGAAGAAGACAATAAATACACACACACACATATATATATATATATATATATATATATATATATATATATATATATATATATATATATATATATATATATATATATATATATATATATACTTAAATACTGTCCTTTTATTTTGCCGAAATAGACATGTATATCCTTATACAATCAAAATAGCTGGGCAGAAAATAACACACCAAACTTAAAAAAGGCAGTGAAAAGATAGCATGGTTTTATAAAATGAATACAAATAATAACCACATGATGAGAATCTGATGTTAATGTCGGTGCATATTTAATGCGAGGGCCATTCAACTGATTGTCATATCCGACTGTCAATGCAGACATCTAGTTATATTTGTAAAAAAAAACAAACAATTTTATGCAGACATCTAAACATATGTAAACAAATAAGTTTAGTTAAACTGAACCTATTAGCTGATTCTGTATAGAAGGCTCTGTAAAGTGATGTCAAACTCATATATGCATTACAGTCATGACAACATGAAAAGAGAACAGGATTGCATTGGACTTTTGTCGGTGCATGTTTAATGCGTGGGCCGTTCAGACTGCTGAGCGTCCTATCCAATTTTTTGTATATAAAAAAGTAGCTCGGGCTTTCTAAATACATATCTTTTTATTTGAAATACGCTACATTATTGTTAAAGGGTGTATCTGACAGATTGTCTATATTTAATACACTACCAATATCTAACCAAAGATTTGGGGAATTTATACTTTTTGCATAAATCCATATTTTACGATTTTGAATACTAACTTTATTATTAGACTGTACAAATCGCGAGAAAAGTACTCTAAATGTTCAGTCTTTCCAACTCTAAAAAAGTACGATAGTGGTCTCTGCTAAAAAAAGATATCGACGTCAGTTCGGATTACCCGCATGGCTATGTAAAACTATGTGGTCACGTGCTTTTCAAATATAAGTTCAAATATAGCAATCTCTGCAGCGTAGCTCGGATAGGACACACCTATTTGCAATGATGAGATGAAGATTTAGTCCTTGACTGCTCACAGAGATCTTTGGCATCAATCAGCAGCATTTTGCAAGAACTTTTCAGGCACCAGTGACTTATTTGGTTATTTGATAAAAATTTTTGACCAAACTGTCTGATACTACCTTTAATATATCTACGATATTTCGAGCAAAACCATTAAATGTGAAAAAAATGCGTCATGACGTTGTTATTTTCAGTCGTATAATCGGATTGAAACTCTCATTTTCATAAATTATTCCTATTGGTGTTCCTATGTTAAATTAAACAGCGAACCAATCAGCTCTTGCGATTAATTTTGTGCGGGGTTTGCACGTTTTCTACTCAGTTCTTGCACATTGGCAAATTACATATTAATTTCTAATTAGAAACACCTTCTCGCCTGATAACATCAAAATTGTTGCCACACGATGATTATGTTTAGACAGCAAATCATTGCGATGAATAACGCATCTCTCTCTCTCTCTCTCTCATTCTCTCTCTCTCTCTCTCTCTCTCTCATTCTCTCTCTCTCTCTCTCTCTCTCTCTGACTTTTATTACAATTATTATTATTATCACTGTTATTATTGTTATTATTATTATTATTATTATTATTATTATTAAAGTCACAAATATTATTTCGTTTAATAGAAAAGGAATACAGTTGATGTCGGCCGCGCACAAGTGTTAAATAGACGGAGTAGACTCTCAATAAACAATAGCAATCCAGACTGATTGTGTGTTCATGTATTGGACAGCGCTTTTTATAGATAGTTTCCACATCAGTGAAGATTCCAATCGGAACACCCCGGATAATCCACGAATCATCTCTCGGATGTATGTAGGTAGTAGGATCACCTCGACAATTTTCCCAAATGGGACTACTTTATAGGAGCGTAAATTTTTATTTTCTTGTAATTTCTTCATTTGTGGTCCAAAAATTAAAGGCTATACACCAAAAGCTCTAGAAATACATATTTCTTTTAAATTGATAAATGCACAAAGAATTGATGCACAGAAATAAATAAAATTATTGGCTCATCCTAAAAAAAAATATCAATGTGTATCCTTTTGGGTTTTTACCTTTTAAATTATCAAAATATAGATTTCATATTTAAAATACTTCACAAAAACTGTAAAATTTAATATACAATTTAGTAAAATAGACTGAAAAAAACAACAGTGGTGAGTTTAAGACAGCACGTATTTCCAGATTTCGGCCTGCATTATCTTCTGCCTTCAATAATGGCTGCCTTAGACTGTTTAATCAGTGCCTATGACATCACATGGAAACTATCTATAGTCCTTCAACAGAACAAACACAAATTTAAAAAGGGAACAACTAAAATCCTAAAAAGGTAACAGATTGTTTACACATGATCAAATTAACGTCGAGTTTTCGTATATGTCTTTTTTGGAGTATCTCCAATAAAATTGCCAAGGCAACATATTTTATGCACAATGTTTAGTGTATTGACAAATTAGCAAGATTTTCCAGTATACATACATAGATACATATACTGTAACGTGCGCCTACGTCCGAAAGAAAGGTGTGTGTTGTGTGTGTGTGTGTGTGTGTGTGTGTTGTGTGTGTGTGTGTGTGTGTTTGTGTGTGTGTTTGTGTGTGTTTGTGTGTGTGTGTGTGTGTGTGTTGTGTGTGTGTGTGTGTTTGTGTGTGTGTGTGTGTGTGTGTGTGTGTGTGTTGTGTGTGTGTGTGTGTTGTGTGTGTGTGTGTGTGTGTGTGTGTGTGTGTGTGTGTGTTTACTTATACAATTTTAGAGGCCCATTTTATGTACTTTTTTATTTATTGTTGTTTTTTTTTTTTTTTAATTTATTTTTCAGTTTTTACCTCATGAGACCAAAAGATGTCATGACAGACAGGCAGGCAGGCAGACCGGACACACAGACAGACAGATAGTTAGACAGGACACAGACAGATAGATAGACAGGACAGACACAGACAGACAAACACTACAGACAGATAGACAAACAGGCAGGCAGGCAAGCAGACACAGACGGACATGACAGATAGACAGACTATTCCGCTCCTCAGATAATCTAGTGATGTGTTTCATTTGTAAAACGAATATTGCATTTTTAACAATTTTATCTAAGTGATCTAAAAAAGAACAATTTGAACGCTCAGCTTTGATCGACAAATGGTATATTGGTCGGTTAAAGATAACATTTAAGGCTCCGCCACTACATTAAGTGTTTGTTTATTCAAATTGCTTCTTTTCAATAATGCTTGACATTTTGTTCCTCTGTTGTCAATTTATCAATTGACAGATTGTATGCTGCGTGTCAAGTATCACAGTCTTAATCTAACAAAGCTATATTTACCGATCTCCGAGGAGATCCGATTGCAGAGTGGTGATTGTCCACTCGGATCACGCTTCGGTGATTCTACGTAATCACCTCGGAAATAATGCTGTCGCCGCTATATTGACGAACTACATCCAAAATGGAGGCAAGCAACACGGAAATTCATTTGAAAACGTGTTCATTGTGTTTGCTACAAAATAGAGACAATTATAATGTCATTGGAAGGAAAAGCAGTGAAATAAAGATTGTATTTCATCTGCATCTTGCAGGGTAATAACTGGTATATTACACTTTTACAAAATCCTGTTGGTAATATACATACAGTATCAACTAAGTTAAAAATATTCTTCAACGAAGCAATTTGCTCTTCTTTCAAGGAGTGTTGAATCTCCATCATATCTAAAGCGTACTGCATGCACTTTGAAAAGTCAGCCATCTTTGTTTACATAATGCAATGAGAAGTTATTCGCTGGGGCAAATCACCAACTGGTGTATTCCTACAATTATTTACGAGGTCTATATCCGAAGCTTGCCGGAGATCGCCGAGTAGGTACAATTGGTGATTGTCCCGAGGACTGAAGTACCCGAGAAGTTCAGTTTTGTTCAACTGTTCAGCTGTGCATGTTCAGTTCATTCTATCTATAGATTCTTGTCCGCCATGGGTGTGGTTTGTCGAATATTTCGTTTAAGAAAACTATTGCTACGTTTATGCATGTGCATTATGATTATTGGTGTCGGATGGCAAATCAAAAGTTTGACCAAACAAGCAGGTAAGAATGTTTAATGTATTTATTTCTTCGCATTTTTTCTTATATGGAAAACGCACGCACGGACGCACGCACGCACGCGCGCACACACACAACGATAATGTTTATGACAGTGGTAGATGACTGTCTGAATAAAGTATTCGATAGTTACACAGACGCGAATCAATTATATTTGATCGTTTGTTATTCTGTAGGTCAATTTAGTGTATTTCCGTTATTGTCAGCTGTAAAGTTTCGCTAAAGTTAAAAATGCCTAAATAAGGAAATTCGAATTTCAGAAGTTGTGTTGTATATCATGGATGGTACAGGGACTAATACAAAAGTTAACTGATCCTGATTTTCTTAAATACATTTATAAAAATGACATTCTGAAGGTTGTATTTGAATTTTCGCCTTTATTATATACAGTTTATACGCAACGATAGCAAACCATTGTCTTTGGGTATTTTGAAATGAAAACAGACCAGAGGTACGGTATTACTTTTAGCTAAGAGGACCTTTTTCCACTTACAGCGTAAATCATGAAATACTCAATCTGACTTTCCATAATTTTTAATCCTTTTTAGGGGATTTCGCTCAGGTATAGATAATAATTCTTGCGAATGCAGACGCAGAGTTCAGTACTCTGAAATCATGTTTATTGTTTTGTTGTTGTTTGTTTGATGTGTTTTTAAATACATCGCAGCGACCATTTATGATCATTATAGCAACGTCCAGCTTTTTTCTGGTGGAGGAAGACCCTAGACACATGTCTGGGTAGAACCACCGGCGCACGGCAAGTCAGCTGGAAGACCTTCTTAAATTAAGGTCCTTCACCCCGAACGGGATTCGAATCCACGCGCTGGGAGGACTAAGCAGTCAGAGGAGTTACAAATCGGCGACTCTACCACTACGCCACGCCACACACCCCCTCCCCCCCTTCTGGTTAGTGTTATAAGGCAACTCCAAATTGAAGATATAAATGTGCACCTATAACATACGGTGTTTGCATTTTCTTCCATTTTTCTTCCTTACTGAAATTTTTGATACCACTTTTAACCTTTAATCGGTATTTGGTTTGTTTTATATGCGCTGTTGAAAATAAAACCATTTAGTAAAATAGATCGATTCATTTTGTTCATAGTCAAATAGAAAATAGAAAGAAACAGAAAATAGAAAAGGAGTTCAATTGAAATAAATCGCTGAGGAATTTAAATTTTAAAAGCTTCTGACGGGCTACAAAAGTAGGGCGACTTCTAAAAATGTATTGACGCAGCACTGGCGGCAGCGCCTATCGTGTTACATGTAATATGAGACCAACACATGCGTGTATATGTCATTGGCCAAAAGTTAGTGCTGTTGTGCAAAGTGTGTTGTCGATTTTCTTCCAGTCCAATTATTATTGTTTTTGTTAACAGAAAAGGTATATTGTCGGCCGCGCAAAAGTGACAGTAACGATGCAACATTTAGTGTTCTTTTGAAAGTTGAAGCCTTTAAACAAAATAGTGCTATAATACTTCGCAATAGTTGTCTCCTATTTTGTACTTTTTTTTTCTTTTTACATGGTTTTACATAATAACTATCTCAAGTATTTGTTATTACAGAACACTAATGTACACGTAATTGTATTTTGAGTTGAGTGTAAGGGAGAACAACTTGGTGTGTGTGTGTGTGTGTGCGTGTGTGTGTGTGTGTGTGTGTGTGTGTGTGTTTGTGTAGGTGTGTGTATGTGTGTGTGTGTGTGTGTGTGTGTGTGTAGGTGTGTGTTTGTGCGTGCGTGCGTGTGTGTGAAAGTGGTCGTATTTCCTTCCTGTGCAAATTTTACTAAAGGTGTTTAAGGAGAGCATTTTTTCAGATACTATTACGTGTATCTAGAGTAATATTAAGATTGCATTACATTTTGCCTTGTCGGTGATTTTATGTCTTAAACACAGATCATGTGGCAACATGTTTGATGTTACCACACGAAGTGCCCTCTCAGTTTTTTATTTTTATTTTCCTCCTTATTTTTACAGTGTGATACAAAATTCCATTTCAGTGTATGCCTTTTGTACCTTTCTATGTAATCCGTATCAGTCTTCTAAAGCGTATTGTTAGTGGGTGTACAAAAAAAGTTAAAGAATGTCACCATTGAAAGTAAATTGGATTGCCAGGTGCTACCACAGTTGCTGGGTCGACCAACAGATGAAATAATGAGTAAAATACCACTATGTACAAGAAAAACTGGAACAGGTAAACAGGTTAGAGCAATACGGGAGCAATTTACAGACATATTTGAAAAGTTTCTATTTGAAGGTTTTGAATTTCAGTATACTATAAAACATCTTTTAAAAATGTATGTATAACGTATAGGCCTATTTCTGAGACGATAAAAAGGTTTAAAACAAAAAAAAAGCAAAAACCCGACACCATTTAATAGGTTTTCCAAGAGTTGCCAAAATTATTATAAATAACAATGAAACTAAAATGTAAAAGCAAAACATAAACATGTTCTGCACCCTCACATTACACAAAAAAATATTGTTCAGATAATATTTTCATGGAACATAGTATTATGTATACAAATAACAATGTTTAATAAGAATATATAAGACAAAGTCCTATGAACATTGCAACATATACAAAATTGAATAGACACAGGACCAAGGTATCCACATGCACTCCAAATGTAAAGTGAGAACAAATCTGTGATGAGTCATTTAACAATAAGAGCAAACCCGACAATTACCGCCTTGGAACGGTCAGTCGGCAATATGGACCGACTGGGGTGCTTAACCCGGTTTTACAGAGCTCTAACTTCGCACTTTCCTGATGGGTGTCTCGAATGCAAGCAATGATAAAAAATTGATAAGCGCTGACGTTTTGTTTTACAAATTATGACGAACGCAGTGATGTCATTGAAAAAGAATGTCCACATAGGGATTGGGATTGGGATTAGCCGGCATTTTTGCCGATACTGCGCAGCGACATTTCTATCATTATAGCACAGGGGCACCTGGAAACCGGCCGGTCCATTATACTGACACCGACGAGTCAGGCGCTAATGCTGTCCCCTTAGCCCCGAGCGTTAGGAGGGAAGCCACTACTACCAACTTTAAAGTCTTTGGTATGACCCGGCCGGGGTTACGAACCAACGACCTCCCGATCCGCAAGCCGACGCTCTACCATCTGAGCTATTGTCCACATAGTGTTTAGAAGAGAGATAGGTATTATTTCGATTAGAAAACATACAGAAAACGTTTATAGTAAATGAAATTAACTTTTCGAATCAAGAAAAAAATGACCAGAGAAGAGTAAATGGTTGTAGCAGCCTGTTCATGCGGAGATGGAAAATGAGGAACCAAAGTCCAATGTCCAATATTTCCTTAATTTAACCTACTTCTCACACTTAAAGTGAAATGAGAAAAAACGGTCTTAAACACTCTTGTATGTCCTTTATCCCGATAGAACTAATGTCGTAACAAATTGAAGCAATGTTGTTACCTAAGTATCTGCTACTGTGGTTTATAATTTACACACCGACCTGACATTAAGCATACAACTTAACAAAAGGTGCTGTCAAATGAGAGGTAGTTTGTCATTCAATAGACGAAAGAAATAATAAACACACACACACAAACTAATCGTATTGTCCAAGATGGGATATTTCTTTCTAGTAAATCTGGGTGCAGGGACGAATAATTAGACCGAACATATTCAGTTTTTGCAAGATGTTCGTGTAATTAAAGTCTTGACAAGGAATAAATCTCATGTCAGGTCTAGGGTTGGAACCAAAAGCATTCCGATCCCGAGTTCATAAACTTAACCTTTTGACCAAGAACACTTCAACTATGTCATAAATGCTTTCTTGGTGTGTTTCAAACGTATTTTTAATGATCATCCCTATCGTAAATAAGATTTTTGTTCAACTTATCATAACGGGTTTAAGGTTTGAATTCGGAACCATCTGATACCGAGTCTATAACCTTAACCTCTTGACCAAGAACACTTCAAGCGTATTATAAATGCCTTTTTGGTGTGTTGAACGTTTCTCTTATGCAATGTGAATTAAACATCCGAATCTTTAATAAGTTCCTTTTAAAAACTTGTCGTGACGGGACCAGGGATTGAATTTGAACCCCCTACCCCCATCCCATATGGAAACATATTACTGTTTGACTGGTGCATAAGTTTAAATGGGATTTCTAAAGGTTAAATGGTGTGGCGTAAGCCGTTTTAAACACTACAGTTTAGTATATTCATCGATTGCTAACAAGCAACGATATGCGGGTTGGAATTGTGCTTATTTCTGTTAATGGGTGCAGTTCTTAAGTTGCCGATATCATCATGTTCAATACATGACACAAATACAATAAAGATACATATATATTATTTGTTTATTATGAACTTCATTACAAATCAGTTTCTAACATCTTCAGAATGTATAGCTACCCATGAAATTGGCCTAAAGTGGGCCGTTTCTTCATGAAGTCTTAAATGTAAAAATGTACATAGAGGCTCCTATTGGCACAGAGAAACGTTATAAAATGTTAAATAATGTTTGCCGCACCCCGCAAACACAGCAAAGCTAAACCTAATGCTCTGAAGCTCCCAATAGAAGTCTGCAAACACTGGAGAGTTTGGACACCAGTGTCTCTATCCCTTCTTTCACGCTCTAACGACTGCATGGACAGACAAAAACAGATCAGAAACATGTGTCTTAAACTAGCGGCTTGGTGCTTATCTCATATACAATACCTATAATACAAGAACATGTTCTCAACTTACTGAATTAGTGGTCGGCTTTCACCAAAAAATGCTGTTTGTCCCGCCATCGACACCACTCTCCCCGAAATGGCCGACTTAAAGCACTGATCTTCTTACGTTAGGTTAGACCCCTTGTCTTGGTTTCTAATCGGGATGATACCTCCTTTATTATGAAGTAGTTTGGATAAATCTAGGAATGTGTTTTTTGTTTATGACCTGTTCCGTAAGAATTTAGAGCATGTACAATATCAGTTTCGTCAACCACAAACTGCTGGTATGACCGAAGTACTCGCTCAGTTTCAGAAAATATTGTCTCAACAATTAGTTCTCGGCGTTGCATGAATTTAAAGTGTGATAGGAAAGTCCAATTCCTGGATTGTCTATCGAAAGCCCGTACCAAATCAGGTATCAGGTATCAAGATATTACGTTGCAAACGTCCCTATTACGAAACATTGTGCCGGTGGTTATGAATCAGAATAATAAAACTACATAAAGTAAACATTATTGTAGTGTAGTGACAAAGCCGATGTAAAGATGACCGAACCGTAATTACTCTCTACCTCACATGCGAAAAAAAAATGGTACTAGCAAAATTAAGAACAGTCCTTTACCCCAAACCCTCTATCCCGTCCCTCGTATTTATATACTGTTTAGGTCTTAGAAATGAAAGGTACTGTCTAATATATATAGATACGCCATGGAAAGGTCATTTCCATTTACCGAGGGTCTAGTCATGTGACGTACCCAACACGAAGTTATATAAATGTGTCCTGTGTTTACAGACCACAACGACCGGACCTGGCAGCGCAATTGGTAGAGCGAACGCCCCTGGTTCGATCCCGGGACCGCGACATACTAAGTCCTTAAGACTGCTAGTGGCATAACTCTCTTGCTAACGCTCAAGCAAATATAAGGGTAGTTCTATGACTGGTTGGCCCAGTGTCAGGATAATGTCCATGTGTGTGGTATCATGCTAGATGTTCACGGCATCTTATCCATAGTGAAGGCAGCACTATATCTGGTTCAAAGTGGACACAATCTCCAGATAAGTTTGTGTACGATAAACCCAATAATCAGACTACAACATACACAAATATAGACAGTTACTGTAGGCTAATATGATCAGAATAAGCAAAGTACGTAAAGCCCGGTGTATTAAGGTAATGACATATGAACTCTATAACTTAATTGCATTATCTTTCGATCTTTTGTGAGATGTATTTAAGGTTCGTTACACATGTCGCGGGTGGTTGTGGTATGCTATAGATCTCTTGATTGCACAAAAACATCCCAGAGTTGTCAGATGTGAAGCTGTAAGAAGACTAAGTTCTCTATTATTAGGGCTTTACGATTATTCAAGTTATTAAATGACTGCAAGACTCAATTGCCCAGTCAGCAGAGCAAAGGACTGCACTAAATAGTTCACTGGGTTCGAACCTAACAAACATAATCATTTTTTTGTTATTTTGTTCTTGTAACAAGTTCATCTTTTTTTTTAACCTTTTTATAATAACATCTTCTAAAATTATCGACGAATTAACTTTTAGTATTGTTTGAACCACATATAATATACAAACTATTATGGGGAATGTTAAAAAAAAAAGTACATTGGAAATTAGTATGACTTTAAAATTAATGGCGTTTCCGACAGTTTTGCCTTGGTCAAATACGATTTACAAAACTGTACAACTGGTTTTTGCTGAATTTGGGCATTATTTCTACAAACAGAAAGACGCGTTATCTTAAAAGTAAGGGGTCACGTGGTCTTATTAGCTTAAATATAGATACTGTGTAGCGTGGCTCAAATAGGAAATACATGTTTGTAAAGATGAGTGTAGTGTTGTGCTCCACTTTGCATACAGATGTAGGACATAAATAAGCAGCACTTCGCGGGTTCTTATCAAGGTAAAAATAAATTATATGGTTGTTAAAGAAAAAAAGACCAGTCTCAACTGCTAACTTTACCACCTTAAAGGTGTTATCTGAAAGTTTGCACCAGAATATTTTTCCCAAATAACCAAATAAGACATTGTTACCTGAAAAGATCCTGCAAAATGCTGCTCATTGATGCCCTAGATCAGTGTGAACAGTGAAACATACATCTCTATTTCTTATTGCAAACGGGTATTTCCTATCTGAGCCACGCTGCAGATATAGCTATTTTTAACTAAAACCATGTGACAAATCATTTTTGAGATTACATCGTCATACGGGTAATTCTCTTTGACGTCGATATCTATTTTAGCTAGGACCACTGTCGTGATTATTTACAGATTGGGAATTATTGAAATTTTAGAGTTTCTTTTTACAACGAATTATGCTATCCTACAATTAAGTTGGTGTTCAAAACTTAAAGTCGGTGTTCTTTACTTATACTTAAGCATGCGTTTATTTAGATATTATGCCCTAATTCCTCCGAAGCAGTGGTACGGTATGGTTAAATGAATTTGATATAGGCAAACGGTCAGATACGACCTTTAAAGAATAATATTCATTTCAAAAATTTTAGAAGTATGTATTACTGAAAAAAAGCCGTTTTAATCGATTGACAATAATAAAAAAAGATGATAGACAATGTCTTGGTAGGAATCACCGGGCACAACAGGCCTCCAGACATACCTCCAAATATGAAAGTTCGCGCCGGGACCGGAAATAGAACCCTATGCGACGAGTGGGGATGGGGGGGGGGGGGGGAGCAGTGGAGATAATAGTCCGGCGATGCTCTCCCCTCATGACCGGCCGCCCCAATCCCGGACATGGCAGATTAGACAAAGTGACCGACTTGTAACTCATTTTGCAGGCAAAGGGCTAGAAGCATATTTAGTCCACTGGAACAATGCAATCGGTAGAAAGCATTTCAGAACAAGATCTAGTTTGTACTACTAAGCAATTACTAGCGATGACCCCCTTCTAACGCCAGACTGGTATCCAAAAAAACTGGCGCATATTGAAACTGTCAGAATGAAAACCTACTATTTTTAGATCGGTATGTAAAACATTGTGCCAGCTGATTTACATATATATTCATTTCATAATGAATCAGTAGAGCAGTTGGTAGAACAATGGACGGAAACAGTTTTCTGGTTCGACTCTCAAAAACAAGTCAATTTTTATTCTTCCTTTGGTCGTTTTATTCTCTTCCTGATTTTCGTGTTAATCATAAAAATCGCTCTTATTTCGTCGACAAATAAGACTGAACATGTTTTGTATTAAACGCAACATATAAAAACTGATTAAAAGTAGGCCGAACAATTTGTTTGCAGTAAAATATATTGCTTTATTTTCCTCTTATCTTTTATGAGTTTGTGATGGTGGAGAGGGCAATATTTCTTTCACTCACTACTTGAATTGAATGTAAAATGTTCCTTGTGGACGCTATTAGCAAGTAAAGTTAGACCCCACGCTCAGTAGGTATTTACCCTTACTTGTGTCTTCATAATACAAAACAGAAGTAGAATTAACCGATTACTATATCCTTTAGTCGTAGAATAAAAACAAATAAACATCCCTGTGTATGTATCAATATTTTGTTTTTTTGCAGTTGAAGGAAGAAAAGAGTCTGCAGAATGGCCACGTGGCGTGAGTTTATTTCCTTCTATTATCACATTGTTTATATTTAAATAGATTTTTTTGTTGCTTTAAGTAATTTGTTCAATTCCAAAATATGAGCTGAGTCTAATTAATCTAATTAATTACAGCTAATTAATCATATTTAAAATAATAATAGGAATTCTTACACGACTCTATAGTTTCCAGTATGTACATATAGGGCGGAGTAAGTTTAAAAATGATGTACTGAGTCAAAATTAGTTCAAAGTTATTTACTTCGTCAACGCTACACGCCTTTGATTCTAATCTAAATCCAGACTGCACCATTATTTTACAAACACGTACGGTTACTTTAGACTTACATGCTGCGATTATACGAATAACATCTGTCAGAACCTGGTGTAGAGCTGCAGAAGGCAGTGAGGTCCCGTGCCTGACTATCGCAAAGATATCTTGCCCTTGTAGATAATGTTTACATTAAAATAGACTTACCTGGAAGTTGAAGTTTAATCAGTATTCTATTTACTTCATCACAGTCAGGAACGAGGGATAACATGAGATAGCATCGAGCTAGGTGAATCAGTATAGAACAATTCAGTTGGTTGACTTAGGTGATAACATGGTGGTCTTGGTTATATCCTAATTGGCAGGGCATGTTACCCCGTTCTTGTTTCAATTTTTTTCGAAAGAAATACTTGTCATATTTTGAGTGCTGCATGCGAAGTAGTTTCAATCATTCCCAAAACTTCGAATATGTCATGTAGACAGAATACAGTTAAGGAGAAATCGTCTGTTTAGTTTGTTTGTTTTGTTTTGTTTTTTTAAATAAATTGCAGGGACCAGTTATGATCATTATAGCAACGTCCAGCTTTTTGGTGGCGGAAGACCCCAGAAAAATGTCTGGATAGAACCACCGGCGCACCACAAGTCAGCTGGAAAACCTTCCCACATTAAGTCCTTTGCCCCGAACTAGATTCAAACCCACGACGACTTTTTTCCACTTACATTGTAATACAGCGCAAATCATGAAATACTCAATGTGACTTTTCATAATTTACTAATCCTTTTTAGGGTATTTCGCTCAATATAGATTCCAATCTTGCGAATGCAGACGCAAAATTCAGCTCTATGAAATCATGTATGTCCTATCCGAGCCACGCTGAACTGACAGCTATTTTTAAACTTAAAAAACCACGTGACGACATATACGAGATCACATTATATAGTCATCCGGGTAATCCGATCTGACGTCGATATCTATTTTTAGCAGAGACCATTATTGAGCTTTGTATACAGTTGGAAAGAATACACATTCAGAGTGATGTTTTTCGCAATTAGTTCTGTCCAGCAATTCAGTTAGTGTTCAAAATCCTATTTATTAAAACTAAAGTATGTGTTTATACAAGAATTAAGCCCAAATTCCCCAAAGCAGTAGTTCGATATTGTTATGCGTATTTGATAGAGGCAAACTGTCGGATACCTCCTTTAAGAAGAATATTGAGATCAGAAGTCAACATTTTAGTTAGAGACTTAAATAAGGACTGTTCTTGCAAGTCGGACCAGGCTGATGTCCTATGTATTGACGCCGCTCTTGCTCTTGAGAGCGATGCCTC
Organism: Sinonovacula constricta; assembly: GCA_007844125.1. Lineage (NCBI taxonomy): Eukaryota > Metazoa > Mollusca > Bivalvia > Cardiida > Solecurtidae > Sinonovacula > Sinonovacula constricta. The sequence goes on along the minus strand of CM017565.1, from coordinate 46,049,947 downwards.
TCTTATGGAATGCATTTTTTATGTGGACGATAGTGTAGCAGTCAATAACACGATGTTTGAGGTGTTCCGTGAAACACTTTTCAGAGAAAAGAACCAAGTGTTCCGGTTTTTTTAACAGGGTAGCTTGCAACAATAGAGTGTAGCTTGCAATTATAAAATGTAGCATATAAAACGTAGCCGTTTGGCGAAGTTCTGTTTATCAAAAGAAACCGTGTATACCGATATTAGAAATGCAGCTTTGTAAAAACAGATGTAGCAGAGAACAAGGAAACAAACAAAGTAGCAAAAATACTTCCACTTCCCATCAGAGTTTTGGTTCGTTACTGTCAAATGTTTATGTAGCTTAATTAATCAACAGACTAAGAGAGTGTTTAGTTCCCAGGATATTCATCTTCTTGTTTTTGTTTAAAGCGCGTGCTGCTCTATGGCTGCCTCGGATGTCTCATATCCTGACTCTTTCTTGTTTGTTATTTCTAGTAAGAGTTAGTGAAATGGTTGGCACGATTTTCAATGTTCAGAGAGGCATTTTAGTTTATACCTGTTCTGTAGATATTTATTATCTTTATTTCAGATTCCTTCAGATAGGACGACAGTGGGCAACCAAAGCAACTTTCCTTAGCAGTAAGAGTAACAGAAAGGATGGGTTTCTGAGAGCTGCTACCTTTGTTATCTCTGTGTAAAAATGAATCGCAAAGTTCGGCATATAAGTTACATGATAGAGTTCGGGTTGATTACTCCGAAATCGAAAATACTGTTTTCTGTCCAATGTGTAAGGTATCTTCTACATTTTGGACTCGAGTGTTTAGGATGATGGAATTTAACAACAAATCATTGGATCCAAAATACTTAACACCATTTGACAGTGCCAATCTCAAAAGCACCACCGCATTTTGACTTTTACAATACATCAACCAGAGAAATCAACAAAAACATCGACGCTTCGCAAGCATTCCGGTTGCTATTTGTTCGGGATCCTTATTCACTGCTTTTCTCTGCGTATACTGACAAAATAGTAAAACCCACTGTGAATTTTATTAACTCTTTTGGAAAGCTGGCAGTAAGACGACTTCGGAAAGTACCTTCCAATGGATATGACGTCACATTTCCGGAATTTGTCGATGAAGTAGTGTTTCAATACAGGAAATCGAGACGTATTGACTGTCATGTCAGAAAGTTTGATATTTGTAGACCATGTTCTATGAACTATTCTTTTGTTGGCACTCTAGAAACATTTAAGCAAGACACGATGGATGTTCTGTCATTTATGCACCAAAAGAAAACTTTTGACATCTTTACAAATCATCTTGCAGTCTTGCATGCAGATGACGCTATTGAAGACGTCACAAATCGTGTATTCGATAGCCGCAAGGCTCTTCTTAATTTTTTACCATGGTCAGATGCAGTACAGCGCATATGGAGAAATTTACAAATAAGGGGAATACTCGGTCACAAAGGATTTTCCCTGACAAAGGAAGAATCGGAGGTGATAAGTAAAAATGAACTAATCCGACTTTTAAAAATGACGTTCAGAAACGCAACTAGCGAAGACCGCAAAACGATTAAGAAGCAAGCATACCTTGAGGCGTATAGGGGCATATCGGTAGAACTGCTGCATAAAGTGAGAGAAGTCTACAAAGAGGATTTCAGGCTTTTCCAATATGATGATATGCCAGCAGAGCTTTTTGACAGGAGTCGAAAAGTCGAGGTGTACGGACTGATGAACTACTCTAACATAAGATCAGATTTAATGCCTCTTGGAATATATGTCTAGCGGACATTTCTGCAACTGACCTAACAAATATACTTTTCTTACCCGTTTTAACCGATCAACGCAAGAGTAAACTACATGGTAAACAACGACTGACCTACTACACAACAGAACCTGTGCTGTTTGTTGAGGATGCGATCAAAGTTTATTGGGTCGCCGTTTGCTGCGCCGCTCTCAAGTGGTGCCTCTTATAGAATGCATTTTTTATGGGTACGATAGTGTAGCAGTAAATAACACGAGGTGTTCCGTGCGATAATTTTCAGAGAAAAGAACCAAGTGTTCCGTTTTTTAACAGGGTAGCTTGCAACAATAAAGTGTAGCTTGCAGTTATAAAAAGTAGCATAAATGACATAGCCGTTTTGGCGAAGTTTTGTTTAACAAAAGAAACCAAGTATACCGACGTTAGAAATGCAGTTTGTAAATACAGACGAAGCAGAGAACCAGGAAAATAAAGAAAGTAGCAAAAAATACTCCACTTTCCATCAGAGTTATGGTTCGTTACTATTAAATGTTTATGTAATTAATCTATAGAGCAACTCAGTAAGAGATTGTTTAGTTCCCAGGATAGGCATCTTTTTGTTTAAAAAGCATGCTCTCTACGGCGCCTTGGATGTCTCATATCCTGGCTCTTTCTTGTATTTATGATTGGTTTTGGAAATGATTATGGAGTGACGTCACAGCTTTGAGAAGCGATATTAAATTTTTAACGGTTTTGTTTAGGCTATTTCAGCAGTAAAATGACTATGTTTATCTTTTAAGGTGTTTGGTTTCTTTTGTATCATAAAATGAAAACAGTAAACGTAAGACCTGTGACAAAATGCACAATTAAAACCTTACTTACGTCAATTGTTGATTCTTATTTTTTATATAACATGACTGCACGAATTCGTTTGAAAGGGCAGACTCCACTAATTATCACTGACTTATACAGAAACATTTTAATATGTGTATGAAATCTCTTCTTCGTTCAAGTTTTGTTAGGATTTAAACTGTTTTGGTGGACTTTTATGGTTACTGTGTATTTAGCGCTTATGCACTTAATAAAGAAATTGTCTAACAATTCGCAATTGTTATACAAGCTAATTCCCACGCATAGTGTACTGTAATTGAGCTTTTCCCATCCGTTTTGAATTTTCAGACACTCATGTGACCTCGGTGTGACCTCGATAAAACGCACTCGGAATTGCCGTCAAACGGCGCTAATGTAAAATGTGCCAAATATGAGTTTACAGATAGGTACCTAGTTCAATTTGTTTCCGACTGAAATTGATGTGCTATGAATAACAGAAAGATACATTTCATACGGTTAACCGTAAGTCTACATTTAATGACCAGTAATAATGACTTATATGCGCACTGAAGTACATACTTGGATCAATACATACAAAGTAAGTGAACATATATACGAAACAATATCAGTACAAATTAACATTGTAATGACCAAAAAAGACAGGCATAGACCATCAATTCGGGAAAATTTCTTATGTATTAAAATTTTACGTTATTTGCCGGCGACTTTGATGCTCTACATCAACTTTTTCTTGTACTTAGTTTTATTATGAAATCAAATTGATTTTCTGATTTTAAATGTTCTAGTGCTTCTTCATCAGGCTCTGCTTAGAAGTGGAACAATGGGCAGTCACAGTGTTAAAACACGTAAGATGACAAAAGAACAAAAGCCTCTCTCCAACCCCTACCATAATCTTTGAAATTTCCGGAGATAGTGTTTTCCTTTGAAATTTGGTGTTCTTTTAAATGGGATATAACAGGCGCGTATCTGGGCCGTTTTTGAAGTTACGCACAATTCCAAGGGAAATAACCTTTGTAGTAATACTTCTGAATATATTCGGTTCCTTTCTAATGAAAAACAGGTAAAATGCGGACATGCGAGGAACTTAACGCAAAATATGAACGACCTTTTCAACTTGAATGGCGTGGTAATAAGATTTTATTACATAGAAACTGGGGAAATAAAATATATCATTCAAATCCTGGGACACGTATCGATATTCTTAGTGTTTTTGGTACTTTTAGATTTTTTCCGAATTTTCGAACGGAGGTTACGCACGTGCGTAAAGTGCGTAATGGCAGAAACGCGCCTGGGATATAATGCTGTCTCTATGACGGACAGCCTACTGTGGGTACTTAAAGGTGGTGTCTGACAGTTTACTTGCAACAAATGCTATTTATTTTTACTATAAAACCTAATTTCCTGTGATACACATATGTATTTTTTTTAATTTATCGGTTTATAGATGACTTTGATTTATTTACTCTATGGCAAAATTTAAATGTTAAAACAACAACAAAACTGTTAGTGGAGGTGTTTTAAACTTGCACATTGCTTGCACATTATTTTTTCTTATTTCTTTGTATCTAAATATTAATTTTTCATACCCTTTCAAAGTTCACTAGTTTTAGCATTTAGAATATAAATGCAATGTGTATGATTTTTATTTCCAGTATTTTAAATTTGTTTGTTTGTAAGTACTGACATTTTTTAACTTGTTTTATTAATGTACTAAATTGTATTACAAATAATTAAAATAATTTCTCTTTAAAAGAATAACATGTAAATATAAATAAAAGAGTTCATTAAATGCTTTTGTTCATGTATTTCCAACACGTAATTTAATTGAATGTGAATATTACTTTCATCAAATAAACATATTTGTATTTTAAATGTATCTTAAGATTGTGTTTCATCATTTATTATGTATTGACTGTGTTTGTTAAGAAGACTTCTTAATTTTTACCATTTGCTTTACTTTGTAAATAAGGTTAAAATTGTTCTGAAATTTTCATTTTCATTTTTGTTTGTATCAAAAAAAAGTTAATGCAGATGATCATCTTTCCTCCTAGCAAACCCTTGTTAAAGCCATCTTCGTACGAGCGTACATGGAATAAGATTTTAAGGTTCTGGACCTGTAACTAACTTCGGTAAACATCGGCACTCGGTATGATCCGGTTTTATTTGAATAGCATTCGTCGTAAAGTTTCGTATTTGCTATTTTTAAAAGTTTTTCACCACGTGATATGGATTTTCCATGACGTCATTGGGTTACCCATTTCTAAAAAATGAGGGAACCGGGAGCTCGACAGCGTGATCGTCGAGGGCGATATTGTAAAAATAGTGGTTTACCGACAACAAAGTCATGTAAAGTTGAAGTGGATCATAACTGTTGTGTTGGTTTCCTGTGTACAGGTGAAAAATGCACTGTTTCATCTTGTGTTTGCGATTTAAATTTGCCTTCGCATGCTAACCGCGAGAGTTAGCGACATGGTTTGACGCTCGCTCACCTTCGTCTGATATTTTCTCCGGATGGCCAGGATGGACTTTTAAATGTGTCCAGGGGTCAAAATTGTGAGGGACAACCAAGTGTCACTAATACCAAAAGAGTGCTTGACTCAGTTATTCCTAAACTGTCGGATTTTTTAACGAAAAACGTGTAAAGTGGTTAATTTTAAATATTTCCCTCAAGTCAGCCAAAATCAGTAAAGAGGTTTTCATGCAGAGTTTTACATACATATTTCTATCTCTTATACCAACTGTAGGTGATTTTTTGTATAAAGGAGTATAATCGGTGATTGACCATTTTGACGTTATTTTTCGTTATAAATTTTCTTGCAGTTTCATTATAGTAACCTTTACAAATTCTTATAAATTTTATTAGGAACGGTAAAATGCCTTTAAAATTTCATATTATGGGCAGTTTATATTGCAGAAAATTTTAAAACTAGTTGTATGTGACTTACTAGCTTCAAACTTGAGATATTTGCTTTTATAGATAGAGTAAATTTTTAAACACACCAAAAAACTCGGATTTTTGCTCGGGGGTACATGTATGCAAAGTTCAGTCAATTTTATTAGGAACGGTAAAATGCCTTTAAAATCTCATATTATGGGCAGTTCATATTGCAAAAATTTTTAAAACTAGTTGTATGTGTCTAACTAGCTTCAAACTTGAGATATTTGCTTTTATAGATAGAGTAAATTTTTAAACACACCCAAAAAACTCGGATTTTTGCTCGGGAGTACATGTATGCAAAGTTCTGTATTTTTATAAGTATTTGTCCAAAGTGTGATCTTATTGTTCTGATTTATCATGACATGATTGTGTAACAAGAAAATTGGTTAAAATTTGAATATAGAACAGTAGAATTTGAAAAATAATGGTACTTTTTCATTTTTTGTTCCAGCACAATTTACGGTGTTTTTGAAAATCAAGGGTCACTTTATAAAAATGTACATAACTTGAGTTACAAACGGTAAACTTCCTTAAAAATTCACCGTACGATGTGTTTTATAGTACAGATTCAAGAAACAGTATCATTATAAGGATTGTGGAAGGTCACCATTACAGGTCCAGAACCTTAATGCAGTAAATAGGAACTTCTTTTATTGCAAGATTAAACTAACATTTTTCTTGTCGAGAAGACCTTGACAACAGTTAATTATTTATTTTGAAATGAAAATGTCTATTTATTTATTATTTATTTCACCACAATTATACAGCACTCTCATCATAAGTTCTCGTTTACTTATGTTCAAAAATCCTTTAAAACAGGCTCCATTTGTATGTTACAGACATAAGAGTTAAAAATGTATAAAATATACAAATAATACAAATACATGACATTTCTATAGCGCAAAAATTAAAATATTCTATTGCGCTTTACAACCACATATAGCAAATATAGATATCAACAACAAATACATCCAGTCAAATTGAATGAACTATTCAGGACAGCATAGTCCATGGAACATAGACATAGACACATTCTGATATTACACATTAATCAAAAATTCAAATCTCATGAAACTGTCTAAAAAGATGTGATTTTAGTTTTGATTTAAAGCTGGCTTCTGACTGAATATTTTTTAAACTGCTAGGAAGGGCATTCCACCACTTTGGTCCGACCACTGCCAGTGACCTATCTGCCAGTTTTGTTCGACGTCTGGGCACAGTAAAACACAGTTCACTTTTGGAGCGTAACTGGTACCTCCCTTGATATGAAGGGGAGTAAACATCTCTTTCAAATATGCTGGGACAAAAAAGAGGTAAATGTACAGTACAAGCTGTACAACTGTCTATGTCTAGCTATTACAAGAAAAACGTTGATTTCAAGCACCAAAGATCGTCAAGTATATATTTAAAAAGACAATACAATGTACGTTATGTGCCGAACGACAGCGCCGGACATCCGACGAATACTTTGACTAAGAGTGAGCTGAAAATATGATCGAACAATTAACCTTCACACGGACCTAACATATGCTACACCGTATGTAATGCATATTGTCTTAATGTATCACTGGCCGCAATAGCTCAAGTGATAGAACGTCGGCTTGCGGATCGGGAGGTCGCGGGTTCAAACTCCAAAGACTTTAAAGTTGGTAGTAGTGGCTTTCCTCCTAACGTTAGGAGCTAAGGAGACAGCATTACGCCTAACTCGTCGGTGTCAGTATAATGGACCGACCGGGTTCAGTCCCTGGGCACCTCATAAGTGCCCCTGCGCGATAATGATAGAAATGTCGCTGCACAGTATCAGCAAAAAAAAAAAAGGATTGGATTTGCTGGCATTTTTGCCGATACTGCGCAGAGACATTTCTATCATTATAGCACAGGGGCACTTATGAGCGTTAGGAGGGAAGCCACTACTACCAACATTAAAGTCTTTGGTTTGACCCGGTTGGGGTTGAACCCGCGACCTCCCGATCCGCAAGCCGACCGCTCTTAATGTATCAAACAATTCATTTAATACCGCCACTATTTTTTT